>JAQFVV010006553.1:562763-819121 GCA_028023455.1 Epiperipatus broadwayi | reverse complement strand
GTTTCATTGTTTATTTGTCTATTCTTTGTAATCAATGTAGTATGCAGGAGTAATCTGGAATTTAAGGTATTCAATTGTGAAAATCATTATGATTGACAGTCATTAACGAAAATTGTTCTTCTAGATGATATGGATATTAGTAATAAAACAATATGATGCATCAACAAAGAAAACAAACTCAATTTCAATATAGGAAAAAATATTATAGACTGTTTGTGAAAATGTTTAAAAGAAGAAGAAGGAAACTCAATATAGATTTAGTATAAGTTGAGAAATATAATCAAAAAACAAAATATTGCATTCTATTCACTCGTGGATTTCTTAAACTAATATGTATTAGTTGTGAGATTATAAGTTGAGAAATATAATAAAATAAGATTATTCCATGCTATTCCTTCGTAGATTTCTTAAACTAGTATGCATTAATTGTGAGATCGTAAGTGTTTATATGAAAACAAAATATTTTATCTTGCATTATTTAGATATTCTTATAAATTTATATTAACTAAATCTTTTTCTGGTACTTATCCATAAGTTGAAAGCTTGCCAGGCAATTTTTGTTTTAATTATCAATTTTCAGGGGGCCTCGAATAAATATTGTAAACAATATGGCTGACTACAAGCTGTTGTATTTAATATTTTTATTTACTTTTTAATATAAAAACAGGAGAAATTATGTCAAAGTACAACAATTGATTGTAATTAAAATAAATGTGGATCCACAAACTTATATCTGTGATTTACTTTGAAATGTTCAAATCCAGCACAATGTAATTCCTCAGTTTTATTGCCTTTCCAACAATCTAAATTTGTTTAGATTGCATCCATAAGAATAGGCACTGTTCTATGCGCAACAGTTACAATAAAGCACTTGTTTGTTTCTCTGCACAAAAACTCATCAAAATATTCCCTCTATTGTTAGTTTTTCCCACTGAAAAGACTTTAGGTAAATGTGTAAAAAAAAATCACCTCAAGTTCAATAATGTGTTAACATTATTTGTAACGTTTATAATATAGTAATAATAATAATAGGAATTGTGTTAACATTATTTGTAACGTTTATAGTATTATAATAATAATAATAGGAATTCATCTTGTGAATGGAATTTATAAAAGATTTATCAATATTTTGTAAAACTTAAGATGAATTTATAATCAATTTATTAATATTTTTTAAAGTTAACAAGTACCACATGTTCAGTAAAATAATTTTGAGAAAAAAATATAAGCAAATACTTCACTGCTTTAAAATGGATAATTAAAATAAAAACCCCTGGCGAGTTTCCAGCTTATGGATAATACATGATTATCCTTTTTTTTGATACAGTGTTTTAAAATCATATTAACTTATTTCATTTATGATTTGTCACATGCAAGACACTTACATAAATTGCCATTATAGATTGGTAGCATGTAAAAACAGTATTGTTAATTAAATGCCAAAATCCATGCTTTATAAGATATATAAAATTAAGTTAGCATATAAAGTATTCTTGAATTATTTTTAAGTGTTACATTTGAAAATTGTGTATGAGTCTCTAAAACGGGTGCAGTAAATGTAATTTATTTGTGGTATTGCTAGTTTTAAAATATGACTTTGAGATAATTTGTTAATGACATAAGATATCATAAATGCCTTTAAAGCTAACTTTAAACTTCTAAATAGCAGATAGATCTAAATCATAATAGTAAAGCACAGAAAGGAAATATTAAAAATAATCATCTGTTTATCAACGTACTAATATTTTTTAACAGAAATGAAAATTGAACCATGCTTAAGACTGTGTTATGTCAAGATTTCTTACTATATAATGATTCTTTTTATGACTAAACCTGTTAGCTAATTAAATATTATTGATCTTAATTATTAATCATTTTAATAACTTCATAAAGATTTTATTTAAGTAAATTCAGTTAATATGTTATTTAACTTATCTCGGATAAGAAGATAACAAGTTTAATTTGTAAATATCAATGAAAAAAATAAATATTTAGTGAGCAACTGGCAAATAATATAGTTCCTAACAATACTTAAGTCTTTATTAGAATTATAAATGCAAAATTTTACCAACTAATATAGTCTTTCCATTTATTATAAATGAAATACACCTGGGTCTCTTTTTACGCGGACTTATTTAACGTAACGTTTATTTTCGGGATGAAGACCTTGAAATTGCAAAATCATCGAAGCATGTTGAATCCATTTTATTATTAACTTTGTTCAAACATTTACTTTTTTTTTTTTCTTCACTGTACCATCTAATAAATTGAGCAGAAAAAAGAAAATTAAATGAATTTATTATTAGAAATATTAATAAAAAAATGGAATTTTGTCAGATTTTAACATGCTATACAGCATTTTAAAAAAGAACTCAAACCACAGAGAATGATGGTATTAACACATGCGCAGTCCATTTGGTTTTCCTACAATTTGAAAAAGAAAACAAATTTTAATTTCAAACTAATTAGCAGCAGCCATGCTAATTTTTATGAAATAGTTAAAATATATTAAAGTTCTAAGAACAATTTTTAAATTTCATATCAAAATATGCAAAACTTTCCTGCCCATTCTTCCATATTTAAGAAACTAGGTCACCTACCAAAAATTTTATAGTTCTCTATCACTTTGGTACTGATTTTTAAAAAAATGTACAGAATTTCAACAAATTATATTGAATTTAAATCTATTAAACATTGATTTTAAAATTTTATAAATTTAAATTGAAACCCAAAAGAAATCTTTACCATTCTCTCGTGAGCCTTACTTAAAACATATTACAATTCTAAGAACAATTTTTAAATTTGATAGAATTTTTTCACCTTTTGTTCCATATCTAAGAAACTAGATCAATTATCTAAAATATTATAGTCCCATATTGCTTTGCCTGATATTTCTAAGTACATTTAAACCAATATTATTGAATTTAAATCTATTAAACCTTGATTTTAAAATTTTATTATTCTAACTTTAATAATAAAAGTGATTACAATAGTTTACAAACAAACAAACAAAAAGAGATGCTGTAACCTAAATAAAATCATTTCAATATATAAAATAAAGAGAAAGCATTGAGTTAGAAGTACGATTCAAATTTTATAAAAGATTTTTATGTATAATATTTTTATGTTTTGTTATTTATAATTTTTGACTGTTTTGTGATTCAAGAGATCATAAAATGTATTATTGATGATTCCTAATTTTTTTTATTGAATTTTTTTTTTTAAATTTTAAGTAGACGCGATGATTTCAGAGAACCATATCCTGATGATTTCTATCGGCGACGATCTTATCCAACAGATGCGGATCCTTTTCATGATCCTGAATTTCGTTATAGGTAAATATATGAAAAAATATTTTTAAAACTATTTAAAAAATTCAATTGAGATGTTTGTTGTGATCTTGTTAAATTAATTAAAAAATGTATTTGCATCAATCATGTAGAAAAGTATTCAAGGGCAATAATATTAGCGTTGGCTTATATTATTTATTGCGGTAGTTGAGGAGGGAGCGTACTGCAGCCATCAGATGCCACTGCGACATCATCAACAACCGGCCTGAAACTGCAAATGATAAATTTATTTACGAAAGTGGCTCAAAAATGACAAAAAAAAAAAAAAATCGGATGAAAGTGGCTAAAAAATGGCCAAAAAAAAAAAAAAAACTCCGATGAAAGTGGTCCAAAAATGACAAATAAAACAAAAAACAGATGAAAGTGGCTAAAGAATGACAAATAAAAAAAATAATCGATGAAAGTGTGTCAAAAATCACACACACAAAAAAAAACCAAGTTGCCTGATAACTCTTAACTGAAATATTAGTTGAGTTTTTTTCCCCAGGAGGTTGTAAAGTCGTCATCTAAGGTAGCAGTTGGTGCCTGAAGGAGGAGGGTGCTAAGAATACCCTGATTGTTGACCCAGGCTGCCATTTGATGATGACTTTTTATTTAGGTACTTACAACTGCAGATCACTTTCAAGTGAAAGGAAGATTGCTGTCTCATATTAATGGCACATTTTTGGACTTTGTGAAGGTAGAAGAAAGGATGAAGAGACAATTGATTTTAAAAGTGGATATGTACTTACTACAAAGGCATAAATATTGGAAGTACAAGTGGAGTAGGATTCATTATAAATAAAAAGTAGAACAACAATATTGTGGAGATTGATGGTGTATTGGACAGAATGGCAAGACTAGTTATTCAACTTAATATCGATACCCCAAATGCAGATAATTCTAGTTTGAAGTAGTAGATCTTTATATGAATGTACAAAAGGCTTTTGATCAGACCAAACAACATTTTAAAATTGTTATGGGAAACTTTAATGCTAGAATTGGTAAACAATTGAAAAATGAAAGTGCTGTAGGTAAATTTAGTTGTGTTGATAGAAATGAGAGAGGACATAAATTTGTGGAGTTTGCAGAAAAAGAAAAACTTTATATTATGAATTCTCTTTTTTTTTTTGAGAAAAATGTTAAACAGAAATGGACGTGGAAGCATCCAAATGAAGATATAACAGGATTGGATTATATTTTGACTAACAATAAATATATATTTCAAGATTGTAATGTTCTTAATAAATTCAACATAGGAAGTAATTATTAATTAGCGAGATGTACGATACATGTTAATGCAAAACTAGAAAGACAAAAATTATTAAGAAAAACCATATTTACAGTTGATATTCCTAATCTTCAGAAACATTTTAATTAATTTCAATTAAGACTTTCAAATCATTTTCAAATATTAACAGATTTTTAACATGATTTAGAATTGATTGAAAGCAATATGAAAATAACTGATATGCTTTTAAAAGTTGCAACAAAGATAGCTGTTAGAAAGAAGCAGCAATTGACCAAAATCCAAAGTTCTCTGTAGATAAGTTGTAATTATCTTGGTAAAAATTTTGTATAAAACTGATAGGTCTGTAATAGAATTTCTAATTTGTCTTTAATCACCTTTTTTAAATATTAATATTAATACTGCATTCTTCCAATCATCTTGTGCATCTTTATCATTTAGACATTTGGTATATAACTTTACCAAAAAATTTTCTATTTCTTCACTTGCTTCCTTTAAGATATTATAATTCCATCATTATGTAGAGCTTTTCCCTTCATAAATTTAATTGCATGTCTCACTTTGTTAATTAAAATTCCGTGCAATTCAGAAGATATCATAGTTGTAGGAGGTAGTTTTCCGTGTTTTTAACCACTATAATTCTTGATAGAACTCTTCTATTAAAACAAGCAAAACTCTCCCTACAGTAGTGCCACTCAATGCCAACCAGAGTAATCAATGGATGCCAGAAGGCTTGTGCATAAAATTCCCATCTAGTGCCTACTCATGCAATATCCCCAGACTAGTTTCTGGCTTATGGCTATGGTTGTTAAAGAGCCAAAGACACCAAAATGTATGGGTACTGAACTGGGTTCAGACCCTTATGACTATATAAGCTATTGAGCTTAGATTGAAAATATTATATTGCATTTTCAATTTTATTCTCATAGTTTTGTAGTTAAATAGAGATAAAAGGTGGCTGCTGGAGGTTGCATTAGATCCTACGATCTAGGTGCAGTACTCTCAGATCCAAAGCTCCTCACTGACGAAGGCCACAAGCCAGAAACTCGTCTGGAAATATTGGATGTATAGATGCTAGATGGGGATTTTATGAACAAGCCTTCTGGCATCCATTGATTACTCTGGTTGGCACTGAGTGGCATTACTGTATGGAGAGTTTTGCCTGTTTTAATAACAGTTATGTGCTAGCATAAGAAATAGTGATCATGTGATGTTTAGTGGTTTGGAACTCTTCTACACATTTCAGGATGTGATCTCTTTAGTATCTTCTTTTTTTTTTTATTGCAGAAATAAGTTTTCTACCAATATCAAAATGTTGTTTTACACTCTTGAAACTTTTATTCTCTTCTATAGCTTTCCTTGATAATTCACAATTATACTTTCTTATTCCCTAGTCTCAGTAGAAATTTTATTGGTCATTTGCTGCTTTTTTATACCAGTTATCTTTGATGTTGCAGCTTTTAAAACTGTATCAGTTATCTTCATATTGATTTCATTTCAAATCTGAATCATGTTCAAAATCTTAATATTTGAAAACAATTTGCTCGTTCTAATTTAAATTCATTGGAAAGCTTCTGAACATTAGGATTATCAATTGTGAATATTATTTTTCTTTTTAACTTGTATCTTACATCTCACTAATCGATGATCACTTCTTATGTAGAATTTATTAATAACATTGTAATCTTGAAATACATATTTCTTCTTAGTCAAAATGTAATCCAATTCTGCTGTATTTTCATTTAGATGCTTCCATGTCCACTTTTATTTAACATTTTTCTCAAAAAAAAAATTAAAAATTCATAATATTTTTTCCTACAAACCCCACAACTCTATGTTCTTTCTTATTTCTATCACCATAAATAAATTTACCTACAGGTCTTTCATTTTTCAATTGTTTATCAGTCCTAACATTATAGTCTTACATGATATTTTTAAAATGTTGTTTGATTTGATCAAAAGTCTTATTGTACATCCATATAAAAATTCTCTTTCTTCATCACAATGAAACTTGTTGGGGCATGAAACTAAATATCTGCTATTAAGTTGAATAACTTATCTGGCCATGCTATCCGATACATCGTCAATCTCCACAATGTTGTTTTTCCACATGAATCCTACTCCGCTTGTATTTCCAACATTTGTGCCTTTGTAGTATAATACATGTTCACCTTTTTTTCTAACTTCACAAAATTCAATAATATCCCATTATAATATTAGATTGTTTTTCTTCCAATTTTTGAAATCTTCCTTCGCTTGAAAATAATCTGCAGTTGTAAATTCTGGATTCGAACAGCTTTGATTAAAAAAGAATTACACATTAACAAGCATTATCTTTATACTTTCTGCGCAATATTAAAAAAATATTATTTTTTTGTCATGAATAGTGCCTTATAAAGATTTTCTTTCTTGGAATACTACGATATGCCTTTTCCAAATTTATGGATTTCGATCTAATTTGTTTCAACTTGCATCCGCAACATTTGCCTTTTAGTAAATATAAAACCAATACGTGGACTTTCAGGTTGAATATGCATTGAGTTGTATTATCACTGCAACATAATTCCCTGTTGTTCTTCATGATTATTGAAAAAGTGTTTGTGGATTTAGTTATGAAACATATGCATGATAGTTAATCAATTGTCTTTAATAGTGGAAATGTATTTCAACTCTATTTTTCACTTATTTGCTCTTTCCATCATTTTATTAAAAAAACTTTTTAGTTACTTATTTTCTTAATAGTTTAAAATTGTTTATGTGTTTCATTATATTTTTCTTATTTTTAAGTTCTTTACATGCTATTTTTGATCATTATTACTTAATAAATGTATATTTTTCAGGTTCCATGAATTCTTTTCTTTTCTCATTTAGTAATTTCTGAAAGTGCAGTATCAGTCATTGCAGATTTGCATTAATGCTGAGTTTCTCAATAAAGTCTAATGCAGATCTACTTTTTGCAAAAGCAAAAAGTATTCTTTTTCTCTATATATCTTACTATTATTGCTTTCATCTGTCTTATTAAGCTTGTTATCTGTTTTGATCATCAACTCTTTTTTTTTTTTCTTTTTATTTCTTTATATTTAAAATTTATTCTAATAACTTCTTATAACTATATACTGACATAACTTCTCCACATTTTCATCAAAAAATTAATCCCATTTTTATTTTTTAAGCAAATAGATCATTGTATGCTTTTGTCATATAAAGCTTTATTGTGGATCTTTTTATTCTATCTGCCTTTCTATCACATGCTTTTTGAAATTGATGTCCCTTTTCACATTTTTGAATAACTTCATCTTATATGAGCAGATCTATACTGTACTTCTTTGTATATTTTTATATGGTTTGTTTTAAAAATGTTTGTTTATTTATTGGTAAGTAATTTATGGATGAAACTTGTTTTTCTATCACATATATCTATATGCTTTTGTGTTAGAAAAATGTATGTACAATTCTCAAGACAACTAATCATATAATTCTATCCATCATTTATCTTTATTATTCAATTAATTTTTGAACAAAATATATCAGTTATTGACTAACACTGTTTATTTTTAATTATTTGATTTTTATTTAAATTCCTGCCTTGAATCAATATCTTTTAGAATTTATATCCATCACATTGACATTTTTAATAATTGTGCAATTATCAAAGATAATTGGAAATTTTTTTTCCTAACATAAATACCTTTATTGTTTTCAAGGAGAATTATATTTCATGACTTTTATTGTAAAATGCTTAAGGTATAATTGACCATTGTTTGTCTCTGGCTTTATTTCTAATTATATCAATATGAAAAAATTTTTTCTATCAACAGTAGCAACATTTCAAATACTGTACATTTTGTAGCATATTGTTGCCCTTGATCAAATTTATAAGCTGTTTAAATTCTATATTTTAATTGAATTTTTAATTGATTATTTTATCTTAGAAAATTATTCTGCCTGCAGTCATCGAATATCATTCATAACATGATACTTTTATTTATAACTTAATTTTAAAAATGATATATCTTTAAAATGTCTTATAAGCTAGTCATAAACTTTGCCTTTTTTTTTTTTTATTATTATTATTATATAAAATCACATTTTTTATTTAATTAAAAATTTATTATTTTTAATGATTGTGTATTCAATTATCTATCATTAAATTTTTTCTTTTAATGATATAAAGGCGTATCAGAATTGTAATATACTTCTAAACTGAGATTTTTAAATAAATTTACTAATATATATATAGTAATAAACTACCATTGATGATCAAATATTATCGTTTGGTTGTAGAGAACTTGATGTAAATCAATAATTTTTTCTTAATCTTAAAACTAAATTTATATCTACTATTATAAAACAATTTCAGACTTAATATCTGAACAATATGATAGTGTTTTCACCTACTGGACAAGCCGCCAGGTGACTCTGCAGAACCACCAAGAAGCCTGTAACTGATAAATTTCTAAAAACAAAAATGGCTCAAAATCGCTGAAATTGAAATTTGGAAACCCCCACCCACACACACGAAAACAAAAATGGCTCAAAATCGATGAAATTGATTAGAACGTCAGGCGAGAAATGGTTAGACACCCCCCCAGCACGAAGATTTCAATGAAAAATAAGTAAAGTGCAAATTATAAATGCTATTTTCAAAATCCTATGAAATAAATGAAAAAAAAACTATAATAAAAGCCTACAAAATTAATCAAAAACATACTAAATCTCAAAAAAAAAATTAACAATGACAAATTAATGGCGGTAATACAGTACATTGGGAAAAAAAAATTACTCTGACTTTCAACATTATAACGATGGGGAGTGTAATAATTCACATTAAATGTAGATAACAACGAGCTCATAGCGATTTAAAAAATAAAAGTAATTATAAAATGCAAAAACAACAGCACGAAAAATGGTGAGAAATTTGTTAAAAAATAATCACTCTCGGTTATCTAACTAACAGATATAATAATAATTCAAACCTTAATAACAGACTAATACATATTAAGTAATCAATGTTCGTATTAACCTATAAGTATTACAGCCTTCGCCCTGAATTTTATTACAGAATATAATCAAAAGCGTCATTAAATTTTAAATTCAGTTAATGTATTACTCTATAAAATCAACAAAATAGAAATAAAATAATCAGGACAGAAAATAGAATTTCAAAATAATTAAAATAGATTGCCAATTTCCCTCGAGTGAATTGATCATTCAGGAGGCCGTTGAATTTTTTCATCCTTGCAAAATGAAACTTGGGCATTCTAGATCTCTCCTTTAGTGACAAAATATGGGATTTATATATTAAATTTTGCCCGTCTATTGATCGAGTTTTCTTTCTCTTAAAGTTTGTTATTTTTAAAATAACTTACGCACAATTTTGAAAAGTAGATAGAAACTGAAAAAATAGCATAAACATTTTTGGTACTATTTCTACTATAAAGAAATTTCCAGAACTCGGATCACATGACATATTGGTATTGCAAGTTTTGCCGCAGAGAAATATCTCTACGTTTTTAAAATCAACAAGTGTATTTTTTTTAGACAGTGAAAGTATTTTTTTAAAAAAAGGAAAATAATACGTTTTCTCATTTTAAATTATAAGTCAATAATATTAACAAACTAAAAATCCTTCTCCTTGTCAAAAACTTATATCAATACTGAACGTATATTTACATAATACAAAACTCCAACGTTTCAACTGTTTTTATCTTCTTACAGTCATTTTTGGAGTTTTGTATTATATAAATATGTTCAATATTGATATAAGAAAATAAAGTTTTTGATAAGGAGAAGGATTTTTAATTTGTTGATGTTATTGGAGAACATATATATTTTGAAAGAAAAAGTGATTGTACATTTGCTGTGTTATAATATATGATTATAAATCAAATAATTTATATATATGCATTTTTTAAAAATATTAATCCATTAAGCTTTCTGGGTGTTTTTGGGAGAGGCTTCCTCCGTTATTATTTTTTATTTGGCTTTGGGATGAAAGGAAGTAAAACGAAAACATTACTGTTATATTTAGTTTGTACTTTAATGAAGACAAAACCTAACCCTACTTTTTATTTATTGTTTGAAATGCTGCATTTTAAAAAGTTCCAATAAAAACTGCTGTACACATTACATTACATAAGTTTTAAAGTTTATACAGCTTTTTATGGACACACACACAACAAATAAGAATTAAAACAAAACAACTAATAAACGGACATTTAATCAAAAATTGACATGCAAACAAATAAAGGCAAAAGACTAGTGATTTCTTTAGGTTATGTGCTTATTTGTAATCAATAATAAATAAATAAAAAACACAAATTCAAGTTAAACTATCGAAGATCTTGGAATGGCTATCTCGGCAAGTATGGCTCTGGACAAGTCCTCCCCCTGTGGTGGCGCCACCACATAAATTCAGCTATGTAGTTGGGGAGGCATTGGCAGGCTGTGTGTGTGAGTCCATAAAAAGCTGTATAAACTTTAAAACTTATGTAATGTAATGTGTACAGCAGTTTTTATTGGAACTTTTTAAAATGCAGCATTTCAAACAATAAATAAAAAGTAGTGTTAGGTTTTGTCTTCATTAAAGTACAAACTAAATATAACAGTAATGTTTTCGTTTTACTTCCTTTCATTCCAAAGCCAAATAAAAAGTAATAACTGAGGAAGCCCCTCCCAAAAACACCCGGTAAGCTTAATGGATTAATATTTTGAGAAAATGCATATATATAAATTATTTGATTTATAATCATATATTATAACACGACAAATGTACAATCACTTTTTCTTTCAAAAGATAATATGTTCTCCAATAACATCAACAAATTAAAAATCCTTCTCCTTATCAAAAACTTTATTTTCTTATATCAATACTGAACATATTTATATAAAATTCCAAAAATGACTAAGAAGATAAAAACGGAGTTTTGTATTATATAAATATACGTTCAGTATTGATATAAGAAAGTTTTTGACAATGAGAAGGATTTTTAATTTGTTAATATTATTGACTTATAATTTAAAATGAGAAAATGTATTATTTTCCTTTTTTTAAAAAAATACTTTCACTTTCTAAAAAAAAATACACTTGTTGATTTTAAAAATGTAGAGATCAATTTCTCTGCGGCAAAACTTGCAATACCAATATGTCACATGATCAGAGTTCAGGAAATTTCTTTATAGTAGAAATAGTACCAAAAATGTTTATGTTATTTTTTCAGTTTCTATCTACATTTCAAAATTGTGCATAAGTGAAAGAAAACACGATTAATAGACGGGAAAAATTTAATATATAAATCCCATATTTTGTCACTAAAGGAGAGATCTAGAATGTCCAAGTTTCATTTTGCAAGGATGAAAAAATTCAACAGCCTCCTGAATGATCAACTCACTCTCGAGGGAAATTGGTAATCTATTTTAATTATTTTGAAATTCTATTTTCTGTTCTGATTATTTTATTTCTATTTTGTTGATTTTATATATGTGTGTTGTAATAGAGTAACATATTAACTGAATTTAAACTCTAATGATGCTATTGATTATATTCTGTATTAAAATTCAGAGCGAAGGCTGTAATAATTATAGGTTAATACGAACATTGATTACTTAATATGTATTAGTCTGTTATTAAGGTTATTATTATATCTGCTAGTTAGATAACTGAGAGTGATTCTTTTTTAACATTTCCCATGCTGTGTTTTTGCATTTTATAACTACTTTTATTTTTTAAATCGCTATGAGCTCGTTATCTACATTTAATGTGAATTATTACATTCCCCATCGTTATAGTGTTGAAAGTCAATAATTTTTTTCCAAACGTACTGTATTACTGCCATTAATTTGTCATTGTTAATTTTTTTTTGAGATTTAATGTTTTTGTTCAATTTCGTAGGCTTTTATTATAGTTTTTTTTTTTTTATTTATTTCAGGATTTTGAAAATAGCATTCATAATTTGCATTTTACTTATTTTTCATTGAAATCTTCGTGTGGGGGGGGGGGGTCTAACCATTTTTCGCCTCAGATGTTCTAATCAATTTTTGTTTTAAATTTCAATTTCAGCGATTTTAAGCCATTTTTGTTTTTAGAAATTTATCAGTTACAGGCTTCTTGGTGGTTCTGCAGCATCATCTGGCGACTTGTCCAGTGGGTGAAAACACTACCATAATGTTTTCTTTAAGATGATTACTTTTCTATATATTCCGAGAGAACATATTTTTTGATCACCCTATCTAAAATCTGCAATTGGTAGTTTTTATTTTATCCATTATCTTTTACAAAATTTTGACAAATATTGATTTATAACAGTCATTTACAATCTAGTATTGATTTAGAGTACTAAAAAAAAAATTGACATATTGGGAAGAGAAGGTCATCTTTAACTATATTGTTAAACTGGCTAGACACTACAATTGTGGGTATTTATCTTTTATGGACTATTCTGCATCAGATATTTTTATTGAAACCTGAATATTGATAGCAATATTCATAGGATCATATAACAAATTTATTTTTATAAAGATAATTATTATAAAAGTTTTATAGAAAAAGTTTAGGATTTTTATACTAAATGTTTTATAGATTATAATTTCTAAGAGTTATCCAATTGGTTTTGTCTTCATTTCATCAGAAACTGGATAACATGTAAATAGAATATATATATATGCTATATGTATATATATATTTTTAATTTTTATAATAAAAAATTGATTATATTTGAAGATTTAGACTTAAGATAAATTCATTTAGAACAAACTTTAAAGCTTTTGTGATAGTGTGAAGAAATTATAGATATTAATTGCAAACATTTAATCCCACGCAACATATTGAAATATGTCAATTCTTGCCATACACTGAAATATGTCTTTATTGTTTCCTTTGATTGCAACTGCGATTTTTTTTAACTTCAAGATGTCAATAATTAATGTAGTAAAAAAAAAAAAAACCCAAGTGAAATCTATCTGATATTTCTACAATTCATTGTTTATAATCATAAAGAATGAAATCAATTTCCAGTCATGTGCTATTTATAAATGTATATTATAATCTCCACGCACTCACTTGCCGGTAATCAGCCTAAAAGCACAAGTGAATTCACTTATTAAGTCAATCACCTTTATCTTTACTTATCTTAGGACTTGATGTTCAAATTGACAATTATATTGTACAAATTTGGATACTCTATCACAGGAGAGAGACAGATCTCATTTTAATCACCTGCATTTAAATGTATATTAATTCATTGTTTAATTTTTATTTAAATCAAAGTTATAAAGTTAATTTATGCACATACTGTATATAAATGTATCTATAATTGTTTAATATATTTTTTAAATCATTTCTACCCATTCTTTTCCAAAATCTGTGTCAGTCACTGTAATGATTTTTTTTAAACCTTTTTACATAGGATAATGAATTTTTTTTAAGCAGTTTTAAGAACTACATCATCTTCACTATGGATTTTTTAAATTATAATTTTAGAAAGTCATTAGTTCATTCGTTTGCAATATTTGTGGTATGTCAGAAATATATTATTTTAAGAGGTTAATTGTTTATAATTAATGGTTTGTTATATCAGATATTTTATGTTATTTTAAGAAATCAGTCAGTCTTTCTTCTATTATTTGTACAAAAATAGACTGCTCATTCAGCATTAGATATTTAATTAACATTGAAAACGCTTTATGATTTTTCTGAAAAAGTCATGAAATGAAGTTCAAATTAAACTTCTCATACATTTAATTAAAAGGATATAGTTCTAATAAAAATAATAATCACATGATTTATTGGTTGGAAATTCAAGTGCCTAGAGTCAAAAAGCTTGACCCAGAACTATAGACCTTGAGCTCCATGCAATTTTACTGCTGCATCAAAACTATGATTTTAATGGTTGCAGAGGCTTTTTATTATTTTGTCATCATTAATAATTTTATCCACTTTAAAAACATTTTCAGTATATATATTAAGCATATTTTAATATATATTTGTGGATGTGTGCATATTACGATATCTGTTTGAAGACAGATTGTGTAACTGTAATATTTAATAATTTGCTATGATCGTTTGACATTCCTTGCTACTCAGTTAATCCAATTTTTCTTAATGTTTCAGTTTTAAATTTACATTATAAAATTTGTTTTTTTATATTACAAAATACATGTATATGTAATTTTATATCCATATTATTAACTAATGAAAATATTATATTTAAAATTAAAGTCTTTTTATTTTTTTATTTTATTTTAGAAGGGATCCATATGATCACTATAGAGAGACTTATTATAGAGATGAGGAAAGAAGGGGTTCAGAAGCAGAAATTCTTGTTGTTAATAAGCAACAGAGGTACGTAAATATTAGATAATATTCTCATTTTGTTTTTATAATTTTTATAATGCTATTTTTTTTTTACTTCTTAGGGAATATGCAGAAATGATTGAACATCGTTTAAAAGCATTAGGCCTGTATGTTGAAGTACGAGTGTTATTGGAAGATGTCACATTAGCACAAGCTCTTGATGATGTGTCTCGTCGAGGTTGTTTATATGCTATTATAGTCACTAGTCAACATGAAATTCATCGTTCTGTGACTGTTAACATTTTACATGGTATTCCACAAGGTAAGTTCAGATTTAATTTACTTTAAATATAAAATCAATGTTGAAATGCATAATATTTTTGAAAAAGTTTCAGGTTTAAATTCATGAAAAATATTTAATTAATAGTTGTTACTAATATAAGTTATTAATTCTGTACCGTGTCACCTTTTTTATGAAAGTAAAATATCTTAACTAGATTATCCAATAAAATATCTTGGCTTTATTTAATAATAAATTATACTTAGTTTAGTTTGTATTTTTTTTTTACTTGTTTGCTTATATATATATTGAGTGTGTTCAACTCAACAGATATATAATAAATATTTATAGATATTTATATTTTAAAAATGCATAAAAAAATGTGTTGCTAAAGAAAAAATAATCTTAAAAAATGTCTTTACTAAAAATTTGGATGTTGAAATCAGTAACAGATTTACATCCTTTAATAAATGTTTTCGGCCTAAGTCATATTTATTTACTAACATGAGAGTAATTCCATTTAATTTTATTTCTAGATTGCTATACACCTGCATGATTCTGATTATAATTAGGATAGTGCATGAATAGTTTCGATGTGTGGGTATTTTTTGGATGTATCACAAATTTAAAAAATATATATACATAAAATTATTTTTGGGGGAGACATAATAATAAACATCAGCTAATACTGTAGACAGAAAATTATAGTATATCATTTAGCATTGAAAAATTTTCAATCCAAATATGCTTTTTAAACATATTTATTTCTGACAACAAAAGATCTTGCAGCCACATTTTGAATACGTTGTTTAAAAATATAAATTGCTTGCTATATTTTATTTCGAATTTTTTATTTATTTGCTATATCTTTTTTTATTTTTGACAATGTTTTTTTTTTAAATATATTAGTAAATTATTTGTCACTTCTGCAGAAATGAAATACAAAAATCTTAAAAAAGTATTATTATAGATTACTTCAGTTTTAGTAGTATTTTGAAGAGATAAAGTTGAACATTTTTACATAAATTATAGAATTTTGCTTTGCAAATTTTGTGAATTTGACCTACAGATATAAAGTGTTAAAACAAGAAGAGTCATCTGTTATAAGCTTAAGTAATCACAGTTATTAGATAGTAATGCAATTGAATTCATCTTCTCTGATCAGGTTTCTAGCTTTTGCCTTTATCATTGGGGTTTTAGGCTTTAAAAAAAAGAAAGCAATGTTTTTTTTCTTTCTTGGCAATCACTTTTATTTTGGAATGTCATTCCTAGTCAGGGGTGGGGGTGCCTACAGTTAGAATAGAACTGAAATTACTAAAGTAATAATTGACCTAGTGTCAGACTTATATAACTATACAAAGGAATTGTTTTGGATTCAAAAATCTTAGGTTTTTTATTTGTTTCAATCTATTAGCTTGATAAATGGAGCATATTTTGTTACAGATATAAATCTAGAGAAATATTTGAAAAGTTTGATAAATATACAACCAATCTTTTAGTGTTGTTGAAACATAGATATATATCATGAACAAACTTTCATAACTATAACACAACCTTGGATGGAACTAGAAAAAATTATTATATGAAAAAGATATGAATCCTTACATTGTAATGTATCTCCATCCATCAACAAATCCAATTTTTTTATCTAAATAATTGACTTAAAAGGAAAGCTAACTGAAGTTAAATTATTTAATATTCTTAAATTCTTGGTGATTGATATGATGAAAATAGAATAAAACTATTGATCAGATTATTGCAAAGTTGTCCAACTAGCAGTCTGTGAAACCATATGCGATCTGTAGTGTATATTTTTGTGACTCTAATTTATTTGAAATATTTATTTTATATATACTGAAAGTATTTTCGCAATAGTAATGTTACACAAAAAATAAGCATTTTGATTCTCTTTTCAGCTTATATACTGATACCAACTAATATTAATATAGTATTAAATATTTTCTGTTTCACTTTCTATCTTTCGATATGCATTGATAAAATTATAAATAATTAAACAATTTCAAATTTATCACTGCGACTTAACTTAAATTACTTTGACAGTTTCAATATTGACCAGTAATATTCTTCAGAGCTAAAATATATATAAATGCATTAATACATAAAATAATTTATCATATAAAAAATACAACCAAACATTATATATCATTATAAATTGAATATATATATACAAACAAATAATTTAAGGTTTATATCTTCAAAATCTTTATTACATTTTTATCATAAAAAGTCAAAGGCAGTAAGTTACTATTATTTGATAAAATATTTTAATTTTTATATTTATAATTAATATTATCAAAATTATAAAATATACTGTAGAAAAAGAAAATAATAAGCTTGCATATTTAGATATAACACTAATTGATTCGTACATAAATGGTAGATGTAATATAGAAACATCAATACTATAAGTTCTCGAATTCACAGGCCTATATAAATTTATTTGCAGTAATAATAATAATAAGAAAAAAAATGATAATATTATTAAAATTAATTATATAGGTATAAAACTTATAATAATAATATTGTTAAAAATATAAATAAAATCAATAAAAAATTTAACAGTATAATATACATTAAAATAATTTTTAAAAAAACATAATTAACATGATGGAATAAATGAAATGAATGTAATTAGATGCAAAAAATGCCAAATTAGTAATATTAAAACTAATTATGTTGCAGAAAGTAAAAATTCAATTTCCAGAAGATTGACACAACATAAATATGATTAAAAATCATCAGTTATTTGCATTCAATGGAAATAGGACATATTTGAGAGGGATAGTACTAAAATGATTCTATACACAAATGATGAGCGACAGAAAAATCAAACATGCCATTCTTATAAATAGTATTAAGCCTAGATGAAATAAAAATTTTGGTTTAAAAACTTCTCTTGGTATAAATAGGATTGAGCTATTATTTCAAACAATAAAAGTATAAGAAATATAAAATAAGTTTTAAAAAAATAAAAAGTTGTGGCAGTTGATTGGATAAGAAGGTTAGTGTTAATATTAATTGACAAGAATTCAAAAAATATTTTATAACAAAAATAATTTATAACATTAGTTGATAATAAGTTTAATAATAAATATTAAATATAAAGTTTATGCATTAATATTTAGATGATAAACAGAAAATTAATAAATAAATAAGAAAAAATTTTTTAGTTAGCTAATTTTTATAATCTTGATAATATTAATATAGAAGGAAAAAACTTTGATTTTTTTTATGATACGAATATAATATAGATTTTGATGATATATATTTTGAATGTGGTATTTGTATATATAATATATTGTGTATATTTAATTTAAAGAATATATTCATGTAAAAAGAGATAACTTTTGATGTTGCCAGGAAACGTAATTTCTACAATTATCCTGAGGCTAAACAAATTTTCTCCTTTAACAAAAGAGCTATTATAGGTTAATGGGGAAAACTTGTTTAACCTCAGGATAATTGTCAATTAATAGTTATTAATAGTTTTTTGGCAACATCAAGAGGAAAAAATTATATTTGTTTATATGAATATAGTCTTCTTATTTCTATTCTATTATAATAACAATCTATGAAAATATTTTATTCAAGTATAATTTATATATATATAATAGGATATAAAAAGGAATCGGTTTATAATGGCATATAATGTTTGATGGTATTGTTTATATGATAAGCTATTTTATGTATATATAAATATTGAAACTATGAGGTTTATATGGAAGGTAGATAGTATTTAAAATGAAAAACAAAAGCATACTTAATTAAGAATAGAATGTGGTCAATATACGATGTATGTATGTATTGTAATAAATAAATAATTATATATTAAGAAGTATACATCAATATTAAGATATATATAAAATTAATATTTTTGTTAGTTAATATCTAGAATAAATAATAATAAAAAATTTGTTTGTTATTCTAAATTATTATTTATTACAATTTATAAAAAAATATTTTTTCTTTGTATTATTTTTATTTATGTAAATTAGTTGATTTGTAAGAATGCTATATAAGGTGGGAATTAAAATTATTGATTGCTTTGTAAAAGAGTGCGATTTTGGCTAAAGAATACATTGATTGAATAACGTGTATTATCAAATCTCCCATTTTTAAAATGGAACTTTAAGAATAATCATGTGTTTTAAGTGATTCAAAAAAAAAACATGGATTGCTAAACAAATAAGTTAGAAGGAATTTATCACCTTATTTTCTATAACATTTCCCAGGTGATTGGATGAAGGAATTAATGTGAAATAGGAATTATACAATGCAAGTCTCTCTTCAAAATAAATGAAAAGTCATGGCATGGAAAATACAGCATTAAAAATCTAACATTGAATTAGTATTGTGTATTATGTCTTCAAACTTAATGGATATATCATAATTTATAATACTTTTGATCAACAAGTAAACAAAAGGATAAAAAATATTATTCAAAAACAAAGTCGGATATATAAAGTTAATATTTCCTAAGAATAAATCTATTTAATTATTATATCAGCTGCGAGGGATTACCTAGAACCCAAAAAACAAATACATGAAGACAACAATTTTTATTCAGTGTCGCTCTATCCAAGGCAAATATAAAAATGCTAATATTGTTTTTAATCTGTAAAAAATAATTTTCTGATGTGTTTTTTGTAATGTAATTTTAATAACACTTGTGTTCAGTAAATATTAATAGTAAAAAAATATTAATTAATGCTTAATATGCATGCGCAAATTAATTATAAAAGTAATTGCTTTGGTTATTTTTTTATTAATGTGATAAACATAAAAACCTTTAATGAAAAACACGATTATAAGTATTAACTTTTGATATATTTTAAAGACATATAACTTGAAGCAGAGTAGAAATATATATTTTTAATCTTTATCTTGAGGGAGAGTTAGGTATTGTCAACTGTTAATGAGATATACTTCTGCTCTGTTTCACAAATATAATTCTAAAACAAGGTTTTGAAATGCTATTTTATAATATTCCATGAATCTGATTATTTAAAATACTTAAAATATTCTTGTTAAAATTATAAAATTATTATTGAAAGTAGATAGAGTTTATATTTATTAATTTAGTGTATTAATTTTAATAATCATAATGTATATTTTGTATAATAAAATTATTATTGTTATCATTTATCATAGTGTCTTTGATCTCTAAATTTATTTAGTTCTCTGTTTTATTTTGGAGTTAATGCAAAATCTGTCAAGGATAGATATTGCATTTGGATTGATTACATCTATTCATTGTGTTATCTAATATAAAAATTTAAAGTATCCATAATTTGTACATGCTCCTTGATTACGGGTCATAAGGTCACTGCATTAATCAATGGCATCCACCTGATTTTACATAAAATATCTAGCTTGCATAGCTCTCATTCTTATCATTATCAAATTATAAATGTTTGCAGATTGGAATCTATATGATCTTGATGCCAAGTCTCATTTACTTTATTTAATCCATTACAATATATATTGGCTCTGAAGAAGATTGCTGGTCAGTCACAACTGTCAGATTGATTAAGTTAAATAAAACAAGCATTGTCATAGTGATAAAGGAAGTTCGATTTGTTTTATTATTAATAGCAGAACATTTAAATCGTCTATTTTTTATCCATCAAACTATAATTTTTGTGTTCTATACTACAAGTCTTGTGATTATGCCCCCTTTTTGTTTTTGTTCAATATAGAAAATATTTTGAAAAAAATGAAAGTAATTTAAATATTAAATCCTTATTTCAATTTATAGTCATTATTATTTTTATCTGAAAAATGTCTCTTTCAGAGACAACAAAGAAAAGAAAGATCTATAAGAGGAGAGAAAATTTTAAAAGATGTGGGAATTGAATTACTTCTGCATAGAGTTGAAAAATAAAATTATATATATATACATGCAATGAAAAATTAGTGTTGCTAAAGAATATATAAAATAACATTATGATGCACTTCATAAAGAACAGTACTCATGCTTCAAAAGTAAATGAAGAGAAGAAAAAATAAAAACTTTGAAGAACTAGTTATGAAATTAGCTATTTAATAATAAAATACTCAAAACTATTTACAGAAGGCTCATTAATCAAAGAATGTTATGATAAAGCTATTCATTCTTCTGTCCCTAAAAAGTGAACTTGTTCTACAATATATTTTTATCAAGAAATAAAAGGGATTACAGACAATCTGAATGATCAGTTGCAAAAAGTATATGTGATATTCATGCATTTCTCTATTGTAATTGATGAAATAGATTTTTTTGTGGTGGTGATGAAAACTTGAAAATAATTGGAGTTTTTGGAAATGCTACCCAATACCATTTGTGAAGTTAATTTTGATACAGTATGTTGCACTTTAGAGAAATTCAAATGTCGTTTGGACAGTATTGTTGCTATGATAACAAGTTCTATGTTTCAAAGTATTAAAAATGCATAAGGTACTTGAGACTGGTTAAAACTGCAAAATTTATTCGATTCATAGGACTTAATCACTATCAATTTACAGTGTTTTTTTTAATTATTTAGAGTCTGAATTTGAAGCACCGTTATTACAGAAATTTGTTGGTTATCTTACTATAAAGGCTCTATACATTTTTAATATTGTTTCTTGAAATCAAAAATAAAAATGTGTCTATTTTGAAGAATCCAGCATGGATGCAAAATTTATTACTGTTTCAATAATAAATTAATAACAATGGCAAGTTTTGTACCATAATTGACTATTGAAAAATCACATGAAAATTATTCATGCAAAGTCAAAATTTTACTGCAATAAAATTAAAGATTAATGGCAATTATGATAAAGTACTTCGGAGATTTCAAGGAGGAATAAAACAAGTTTTCTCTTTTCTTTGGAAATTTTTCCCTCAAAATCAACCTTCGGTTTCCTTACAAATGGAATTGAGTGATCTGCAGAACGATCCAATTTTAAAAGAAAAGAAACAGATATTGAGATTCCAAAAATATATACAGTGTATTCTTATTTATAATAAAAATATGCAGAGATTAAAAAGTTTGCTACATAAATTATACATATTTTTGTGAACAATTTGGTTTTATACATGAGATTTAATAAAACAATTCATAGAATTAGCCTAACGTATGAAAATTTTTCCATTATGAGGTCATATGCTCACAATCATTTCCAAATTGAGACGTTAACTTAGGCAAGTTTCTGGCAAAAAAGTGTAATAGAAATAATGTACGTATTTCAGAAATAGGCATTCATCATTTACATCTTACCAAGCTAGTTGATATGATTATAAATTCTATATTTACATACATATTTCAACTTAGATGGTAAGTTTTACTGTGTATACACATAGAAAAGTATTTTAACTAATATAAAATAAATATGCAAGATCTCTATCCTCTAGTTAGTTCACCCCATTCCATTTCTTATTACTTTCACTCTGTACAGCAAAATGTCTTTAGTCAAATTAAGATTCCAGAGAAGGATTCTTTGATATTACCTCTGTTATAGTTCAAACATATTTACATTTTCCTGATGTTGTGTGACATTTTCTCTGGATTTTTTTTTTTTAATGATCAGGATTAAATAAACTGACACAATTTATTTATACAGATTATCTAGTATGAGGAATATTATCTGGACACCTTATTTATAATAATATTATGATTTTTAAATTAACATTGGAAATCATAAAATCGAACAAAAAAAATATTCAAAACAATAATAATATATATAAGTTATACCCACTATATCATAGTTGTAAAAATATTTACAGTTCAATAATCAAACTTCTTAGCATGACTAATCAAAAATTGACTGTTTTCGAGTGACTTCAAGCCATGACTGTCCTGACACGGTCATTTAAAAGTTCATTTAATTAATTATTATTGCCCAGTGTTAACTTCAATTTAATGTCTTGCATTTATTATTTTTATATTTTTGAAGTCTTTAGATTCATAGATTTCTGTATAAAAGAAAAAGTTCAACAAATTAATATTCATTCAATTGATTTATGGATGTAGGACATCATGCAATTTACTTATATAATGTTATCATTGCAAACACAGATTAATTGAATAAGGGATTTCAGATTAATTGAATAAGGGATTTTATACCCATTCTTTTTACACAATGTTTTTGTGATTAAATGCCAAGCATATTGTAATGTTGATTTGATATTTATAATTAGTTATGTTAATCCTTTTACAGGTATAGAGCTAACAGATATAGATATATTGTCTGCATTACATTTCAATATGGCATTTAAATCACATGAATACACAATTATTTTTGCTTTGTTAAATTTTCTACATCTGTAAATAGTATCATCATTGCATATAATTTGATAAAATATTGTATAGTTCAGGTATTATTTTATCATTTAAAATTAATTTAATTTTTTGACAATAATAATAATTAATATTGGTTCACTCAATATATATTTGATATTATCATTTATATGCCTACATTAACTTTATTGCTCCTATATTGTTAGGATGAAATATATTGCATTTATTCTATTTATATTTATAATGGTTAAATTTTAACAAAATGTTTGCATACATAATAAATGAAGGTAGTTGTTTTATAGACATCCACGCCGTGTGAGGGCGTTGTTTTTCTTGAAAAAATTTAACTTAGGAACATTCCCAGGCGATTTTTTTTTTTTTTAATTCCTTGTTTTTTTTTTTTTTATTTACAAATAAATTAAACACAAATTTTATTTTTTTGTAAACATTTATTTTTATTAACATCAACAAAATAAATAAATATAAAATAAAATCAACATTTTTCGTTTTTTTGTGTGTGTGTTTCTTTCTGTTTTTTTTTTTTA
Source organism: Epiperipatus broadwayi (assembly GCA_028023455.1). Taxonomy (NCBI): domain Eukaryota; kingdom Metazoa; phylum Onychophora; class Udeonychophora; order Euonychophora; family Peripatidae; genus Epiperipatus; species Epiperipatus broadwayi. The sequence goes on along the minus strand of JAQFVV010006553.1, from coordinate 795,145 downwards.
AATTTAAAACTTAATACACTTATTACGGTTTCCTATTTTTGTTTAAAAATTAAATACTGAAGTTAGTAAGCTTTTTTTTGGGGGTTTCATTTTTTTTTTTTGGTTTCACTTTGTTTTTTTTTATTAAAAACAACATCAAAAAAATTAAAACTTATTAGGTTTTTTTTTTTTTTTGGTTCCACTTGAAACGGTATTATTTAGCCATTATCCCGTTTCACCTACTATGTTTCATCGTAGTTAGTATCTTTTCCAACAGTTCGAACCATCACAGTCCACGTATATAATAAGAATAATTTATTTTGATATGTAATAGCGTATATTTAAGTGTATGTGTGGATATGTGCGCACATTTAATATATAATAATGTCTGTATACGTGTGATGTATACACAGTTATAAATTTAAAATTAATAAAATGATCTAATTAAATGAAATTGTGTGAACATTATTATATATATGTAACCACTTACATATATATGCGACAGAAGCCGTAATGCAATAAATTTCAAATATTCTCAGTTAAAAACTCTTTATTTAAATGCATTGGTATATAAATTTCAATTCCTGGGATAGTCGCACACATATATATAATAAAATGTTTACAAACTCTTAAAAAAAAGTTATCTGTTTTTATAAAAAAAAAAAGTTGTCAATTCTTGGGAAACCATCTATAAGCAATCAGCAACAACCGAAATCAACCTATCCTTAGTGTCTTATAGACATTGGCCCCGCTTATGTATTCCCTATTTAGTATATTCATTGCAACCTTTGAACAATAATTAGAAAACAATAAATTTCGTAAGATAGCAATTAATGAAACTTGGGATTAAAATTTTAAATGTATTTTAATAATAAAAATTTGCCTATTTCTTAAATTAAATTCTAAAACTCTAAACGCTTGTTAAATAATAACTTATTCAGTTATTATTCTATTACTTGCTAATATTTGTTTTATATATGTTTACTTTTAACCCACCTGCGTGTGTTGTTCAATGCACTTATGTTTATTTAATCTGCATTTAAGAATTAAAATATATTAAATTATAAACAATGTGTTGCATATCATTCGTAGTCCATTCCAAATCTTAGTTAAACTCCTTAATACTAGCGTTAATTATTAATGTATGCATCAACAAATTTTACTTTTATTATGGTTTCTTTTTTGGTATAAATAAATTTAAAAAAACACGCTATTCGCAGCTACAGTAATATATCAGACGTATAGCTTGAACAAAGTAGTCGTTAATTGCGAGAATTGAAGAACATCTACGTTTTCCGTGTTCTTTGTTTCATTGAGGTTATCGAGAATACGTTATTTGATGTGTTACCTCCTTCAAAGTATTGTTCAGACATACCCTTTGACAAGGTTTTGCCCCTTAAAACTTGACTACAGAAGTGTGTAAACCCTTTGATAATTATTGCTTGCTCAAATCGTGTGATTTCAATAAAAAAAAAATTAGACTTTATTTACAATTAACCATTTATACATAATTGTAAGACACACACCCTCACATGACACCGTAAAAACGTGTGAAGCGTGCGAATTCGCCGAAATAATTTACTGCGATGCGACAACATGGCCTGCAATGTGTAGTACAACAGAACTTGTATACATGTAACACATGGCCGCAAAAATATGTTCGGCCGTGTAAATAGCATTTTTATGTGTTTTAGCACATAAATCTCGGCATCACGCGGCGTGGATGTCTATAAAACAACTACCTAAATGAATGCAATAAATATTAGTATTTAAAGATTGGACTTCAGTATTTTATTTTTGATTAATGACTTAAAGCAACCATAATTTAAATTTTTTTTCAGACCTCTAGCTGAGTAAAGATTATATGAAAAATAATCACGATAAATTCAGTAGTAGATTTAATTGTAACTGTTGAGTTTATTTTTCCATTTGTCAAAAATGTTTGGGAAAATAAATTTAAGTGTTGTCTTCTATATGATGATGTTGATAATTTTGCGAGTGAAAAAGATAAAATTGTTGGAATAAAATATGATTAAATTTTAAATTGCAATATTGCAATCTCTTAATATAATGGAGTCTGCTAATTCCTGAAACTCATTCTTTACAGAATCCATTTATTCTAGCATTATTAAAATACATGTATTTAGCATTCTAGGCATATAACCTAAAGCACAATTACCAATCAACACAACTATTTAAACAGGAAAAATATCATACAAAGTGATTTAGAAAACATAATATTTTGTTAGTGAAAGTTATAATTGAATTTCCATTATAAAAAAAAAAAAAAAACCTTAGCTACATAAAAAGCACAAATGATTTATTTTGTTAATATAAATAAATTTAAATGCTGTGACCTTAAATCACAGTGCTTGAATCATTCTTCATTAAGTCTCTGTACTACCTTTAATGTGAGCTTGTTCTAATTTTATACTTAAATTTGAAAAGCATAGACAATCTTCTAATGAAAACTAATTAAACTTTCAAAACCTTTCAAAAATTCTTAACACTCATAAAAACAGTCTTTTTTAATATAAATAAATTAAAAAGATGTAACCTTCAGACACTAGTGCTGAAATAAAATGATTTTGAAACATTTTGGGCATGTTTATGTTGTTTCAACCAATAGTGTTCATAATATTTGCTTTCATTGATTTAGTCATTTCATATTCAGCACCTTGATTTCTGACATTCACTTCTTGTTTGGATTTTTTTTTGTTGACATCAACTTTGTAATTCTTTTTATCAGACTCCTAGCTAAAATTATTTTACATCCATAGCACAGTAATTTTTTAAAAAAAAATTTCATTGTTAAAAATGCAAATAAGCAAACTAAATTGGTAATTAAGCCTTAACAAAATGTGAAAAGTTGTCTTTCACTCTAGCATTTATTGTATCATTTGCATTTGTTATATAAACTTTTATTTAATGAGAAAGTGTTTGTTGTACAATTTGTTCACTATAGACACATCCTGTACAAAAATAAAAATAATTTGTGTTGTTAATTGCTTGGGAAAACAAATGATATTTGAACTCTAAAACAGGCTGAGTACAACAGTTTTGTACAGTTGATTAAATGATTTTTTTTTCTCTATGTCCGAATTGATCTAAGAACTACTTTTTTTAGTTCACCTTATCTAAACTGTTCAAAGCAAATCTTATATAGAATTATGCCAACATATATGTATTGATCTAAGATTTTGATATAAATTTAGATTGTTAAGAACATAAAATAATTTTTAATGAATTAACTATTTATGTAAATTATTTTTTACATTTAATTTTTGCAATGTTTAAATTTATTAAATAGTTGGGGTTTTTTTTTTGTAATGGTATAAAGGAAAAAAGGTTCTGACAAAGAATATTAAATAATTGAAACTATGCAAAAATTAAATGCAAGCGAAAATATTTTGCTTAGTATTAAATAAAGTACAGTATTAATGAAAAGAAGAGCACTTAAATATTTAATTATTAAATCAATATAATTTCTTAAAAATAATACATTTCCTGTATTATTAGTTATATTATTTGATATCTTGTTCAGAGAAAAGTCTTTTATTACTATAGTGATGTTATTAGATTGATTTTATTATTGTACAAATTTTAGGATAATGATGTTTGTCAAATTAAATTTATTAGTTGAAATTTAAATGTAATGGTTTAAAAATTAAATATACGTACATTTATATAAAATTTCTAGTTTTTTAGTTTTTTTACTAGACATTAATTGTAATTTTTATATATTAAAAAATATGTAAATTTTATATATGATGTAGTTCTGTTACATTATTTTAAAGAAATAAAAATGAAATTGTGTTTTTGTGAGTTCTTTTAATTTGGTTTAACATATATCTCATCTTTTTTTTTATTCTTATTAAGTCACTTTAATTATTAAAATAAGTTAAATGTTTTAATATTTAATATCAAGATAAAAAAAAATTAAGTCGTTATTTTTTTTAATAATTTTATTTCCAGTGGTTTTGCTTCAAAGATTTTTTTTGTTGTTGTTTTTTAAATAAAAAATATAGGCATACTTAAAGTTGTTTGTTATAATAAAAGAATGATTCATTTTGAGATTGAAATGTTTCTCATAATATATATATATATTTTGTAAATTATATATACACCTGGGTCTCGTTTTATGCGGTAGATAGGTTCCTCAGAAAACGTGCACAAAAGAAATCGCACAAAAATAGACTTAACTTACCTTGAAAAATGGAGGATACATATTGTAATTTTCCAAAAATCGCATAAAAGCAAAACAACGTAAAATTACTTTAAAATTCGCATAAAAAATAAAATAAAATGTGACTAATAAAAAATTTCAAATTTGAAAAAAATTGATACAAGACAAACTTTTTTTATTAACTATGGTATTTAATTTTATTCAAAACAATATATTTTTACGCATAATTAATATTTTTTTCATATATGTACGATATTTAAATCATTATCGCTATTTGAGACATCAAATTCGTTGTGATGTGATGTGAGGTACTGTAGCTTCTCCTTAAACGAAGTCGAGGAAATACAACTAAAACATTTTCCAATCGCTGTTAATCCTTCGCATTTCGCTAAGCGATCTAAAATTGAAATTTTTGTTTCCAAAGAAATTCATTTTCTTGTGTGTTTTTTTCTTCTCTCCGCTAGAGTAAACTAAAAGTTTAAAATAAAAATAAGAACTTAAAAAAGACACCGACTCACCACTGTTGGTCAAAATTTAATTAAAACTAACAATTAAAATTTAAATTCTTATTTTTGTCTTTAATTTTTTAATTTTCAATTCCCTTTAAAAATCAAATTTCATCGTTTCAGATCACGTTACGTAATTTTTAAATGGTTAATTACAATTAAAAATCAGAATTTAATTGTGCCCGCCGCTGTTACTCACCTTTTAAAAATAAATTTGCGGACACTAAATGATTTATTGATTACGTACTCTTTTTATAAAAATCAAAAATAGAACATGACTTAAAATGCAAAAACAACAACATACATATGTAAATAAATCAAAGACTTTATCATGTGTTTGAAGTGTTTGTATTCAGTCATTTATAGTTAAAATCTGCAAAGTGCATGTGCACAGCTTAATGCTGTTTAACTATAACAACATACATAATATTTTTCATCTATAACATTTGAACATATTTAAATTAGTCTTGTAAAATTTAATATGTGTACATAAAATGGGGAAATTCTGATTTTAAGTGAATTATGAACTTCTTTATTGCATAAAATCTATTACAGTACTATTATAAAGCACTGAAAATATTGAAATTATTAGATGGAAGTCGAACTCCGATAATGCGCTATTACTTTAAATATGATGTGAATGCGCGAAATTTATATTTAAAGTAATAAGCGCATTATCGGAGTTCGACTTCTGATCTAATAATTTTTATCGCATAAAAGAAAACCGCATACAAAGATATTAAAAAGAAACATGAATCGCATAACTTCAAAATCGCATTAAATAAATCCGCAGAACACGAGACCCAGGTGTATTTACCTAATTTAGTAATATGGCTTGTTTGTATCGCTTACTAAAAATAATATTTATTTCCGTATTTTAATTCATAATAATAATACTCTTATAATATTTAGAATGAAAAATATTAAATTTTCATTCTATAGTTTTGTTTTTAGATTATAATTTATAATATATTGCTTAAGGGAAATATATTATAATGAATAAAAGCATTTATAAATTTAATATATTTTGACAAGAAAATAAATTGTAAGATGCAGTCAGAAAATTATAACAATATTAACTTGTTAAACATATAGACATTTTAATTAAGTTTTATAATTAATGTAATTCATTTCCAAGAAAAAAATGAAAAATTGAGATATAAAAATAATCAATTTTATATAGTAAACTAGTTTAATTTGAAATCAGGTGAAACTGAAAAGAATTAAGCTTGAATCCATTCAAAACTTTTTTTTAATTTAATGTCAAACAGAACTGAAAAATAATTAAAATAAAACATAAAAATTCAGTAATAATAATTTTGATTTTTTTTTTTTTTTTTTTGGGTCTCGTTAATTTTTTTTATATTCACTAACTCATATTTCTTTGAATGAAAAATGTCACACATTTTGCGTTTTTTCCTTTTTATTATTAAGGTTGACTTTAAAATATTTATGGAATACACTCAAAAAATAAGCGTAACTATAATCAATTAATATTTAAATGTTACAGTGGTTTTAAAAACATTCCACATATTCCAACTTTTTTCAAGTGGCAATTTCAGTGCATATTACGATATGTCAAAAATTTATACTGTTTTAAATCTTAAAAACTATCCAGAGGATCTTAAAATATTTTATACTTGCTTTTTAAAAGTCATATTTAACTCACAGTGTGCTTCTACTGTAAATTTGCATTCCTCTGTTTTTTTTTTTTTAAAATATTTGAAGAGCAGAATTTTATTTATCTAAAATTTTTAATTTATAATTTTATTTACATTGATAATATATTTTAGAAACTGCCATAATCTTTTGCAATGTTAGGTTGTTGTTTTTTTCTGTCTTGACTTTTTTCTACTTTCTAAATACAGTAATAGAAACCTTTCCATATAAAGATTTTTCTTATGACTTGAAATTTTAGGAAAGATTTATAAGTCATTAGTGTCGAGACAAATAATAAAATCAACTCACCAAAATAAATGTAATACAGTAATAATAAACATTGTAATTAAAATAGTGACAATGCCAAAATGAAATATGTTCACCAAAGGTCGGTAAAGATCTAAGAGCAATTTAATAAAATTAAATCTGAATAAATGTAAACAGGCAAAAATATTTTGATAAAGTAATATTGGCAAAAAAAAAAAAAATAACAGAATTAGACATGTACTTTCTTCATGATATTTGTAGTTTTTAAAATATTTTACTGCTAAATTTTCAAGTATAATAAATTTTACTAATGCTTTAATCTTTGAATTAAGTGACATTATTAATAATAAGCATATTAGCCATTGCTCAGATGGTCAAATGATTTATTAAACATCAAAATAACAAATTGAACACAATAGTACGTACTATTCATTTAGCTAAACTGAATTTTTTTTTTTTAACTTCTTCAGTTCTAAATTAATTCTGGAACTTTTAGCTCTCTAAGCAAAATAATTCAGTAAGCGAATTAAATGAATTGTACTGTATAATTATTTTATTGAACTCATTTGAGATGAATTTGTACAGATTTAATATTTGTCAGAAACAGAATGCAATAAATTCAACCTTTCATAAAATATTTTTAAATGGATTTCAGATAGAAAGACTATAAGGAAATTGAATTGATATATGCATATATATACTATATATTCGTATTTAGTAATATTTAAAATAAAATATAATTAACTTGTGATTAGTATTAGAAGTTAATCATATGTTATTTTATTATTTGACAAAAAAAAAAAAATCTAAATAAAGCATTGAAATAAAGCTTTACTTCATTATTTAGATTTTGTCTGAATATTATTTTTTAAAATTAACAACCTTTCCTTGTTTCAATACAATTTCTATGATTATCTAATCTTATACCAATTTAATATTTTGCCATACACTTTTACGGTATTTAATCTTTGAATTTTTACGTTATTTTAAAATAAACTGCATAAATACATTTGATATTTTTAGTATTTTATTTTTTAGAAATTATATCAGCTTATGATGCTTTTTTTTTTTATTTTCAATTATTTAATTAAATTTTATATAAAAAATTTATGCTTTTCTACCTTCCCCAGAACACCGTAACATGCCCCTTGATGATGCCCTGAATCTTGTTGCAAGAAACTTTGATCGTTATGTACAATCAAGCCGCGAAAAGGGAGAACTTAGTATACCTACGTTGTTGAATTTACTCGCTGATAATCGACAATTAACAGTTTCGGAATTGGATAAGGTTATAAGATTTTTACAAAATCGCAGAGATAAATTAATCCAAGCTGAAGGTGGCATTCCACCTCATTCAAATGAGCCAAATTTAAAACCAGGTAAGTTGATTTAATTTTTGTTTGAGTAATGATATTTTAATAGTATATGTAATGTTATTTTTGAATATTCAGAGTACTTTGTATATGTATAAACATTTATTAAAAAATAGTGTTTTTTTTTTATATACAGTACTTTAATATTCAATAAAGTTTTCACTTGTTATGGCTTATTTTACTTTTACATTAATATTTATATTATGATACTTTTATGTTAATTTTGCTTTGCCATAAAAAAAATGTCAAAGTACAATTCTCTATTTTTTTTAAAAGTTAATTTAATCATTTGTAATAAATCTGTAATAAAATCTACATACTTATAAATTCTGAACAGTTTATTTAGATCTAATTAGTATGTCTAATCATTTATATATAAACCTTAATGTTCTTACTTATCTTTTTGTTAGAGTAATTATGAAACTTACTTAAACCTTAACTGAGCTTTTTTTTATAGTTATGTTAATTGTAATATATATTGAGGTGATTGTGTAAATCTTTATTCTTAAAAATGAATTTTATCTTAGATTCATTTTTATATTTATACTATGTAAATATATTGTATCTTTATCCATTGTAATTAATTGGTTTTGGAAAAGTACCATGATGAGGCAAGCACATATTAAACAGAAAATCTTCAGGTCCAATGTTGAACATTAAGAATCTCATAGTGCATAAATAATACATCTGCTTGCCACATCTACTACTTAGAGTTTGAATCCAGTCCAAGTAAAAAATTTTCCAAGATTTTTTTTTTTTAGCTGACTGAGACACAACTAACCTGACTAACTGTCCAACATTGTCAGTAAATGGGTATCTAGCTATTTTAAGAGATAATGGAAAGATGAAAAACTGCTCATATTCTCATCACTCAGCAATTGATAAGTCTGATGAGTGTTGCCTTTTGTCAGTTTTTCTATGCAAGGCTTTTGCAGAGGTTGTGCAGTGAGCTGTTAAAAAGACTGTTTTAGCTTTTTTTTTTTTTTTTTTTTTAAACATTGAAATTGTAATACTTATTTTTTTAATATTGTGAGAATATTAATAAGAGTGCCAAACTCCATACAGTAGTGGAACCAAGTGCAAGACTTCGTAATCAATGAATGAAGAAAGGTTTGTGCATAAAATCCCTATTTATTCATCCAACATCACCAGACTAATTTTTAGCTTGTGGATTTCATCAGTGAGGAGCCTTGGATTTGAGAGTACTGCACCTAGATCTTAGGATAATGGTGACTGTGGTTTTTGGAAAAACCAAAGACACCAAAATGTGTAGATGTTGAACTGAGTTCAGATCTAGATGTCTATACAAGTGAATGAGCTTGGGTTGGAAACATGGTGTTTTCATCTTGGACACTTCGCTTTATAGTTAACCAAATAGATAAAAGATTGCTGCTGCAGGGTTGCATTAGATCCTAAGATCTGGGTGCAGTCCTCTCAAATCCAAGGGCTCTTCACAGATGAAAGCCACAAACTAGAAACTGGTTGGATGAATAGGCACTAGATAGTGATTTTATACACAAACCTTCCTGTATTCATTGATTACGAAGTTGCACTTGGTGGCGCTATTGTATGGAGTATTTGGCAGGGGAGAAAAAGATAGTATTACTAGATGATGAAAGAATAGAGTAGCTCTAGAGAAGAATTAGAGAGAATCTTAAATAGGTATGTAATGGATATAGAAAAGATGTTAGATGTGAAGAATGGAGTGATAGAAAACATGAAAGCATATAGTAATGGGAATATTAGGTTTATAGAAAATGAACTGAATGAGGCAGGGAAGAAATTGAAAAGTGGAGATACAAGAGGTTTAGATAGATGGGCAGCAGAGATGGTAATGAATTTAGGGCATAAGGCAAAAGTAAAGCTATTATCATGTTTTAATAAGATGGCACAGAAGATAGTTTTTCTGGGTAGTTGGAGTAATACAAGAGTAAGATTATTATTTAAAGGAAAGGGTAAGGTTCATAGAAAGTTAAACAAATATAGACCGATCAATTTTATATAAAGTTTTCTCCTATATGGTGGCTGGAAGAATTGCAAAATGGATGGAATAATGTAGTGGGGGAAATGCAAGGAGGTTTTAGATAGGAAATAGTTTATTTGTAGTTACACAATCTATGGATATGAGTAGGAATTCAGGTAGACAGTTATATATGAGTGTTTTAGATTAAGAGTAAATAGAAATAGATTATGGGTAAGTTTAGCAAATTTGGGAATGGATGAAACTTTAGTGGATATTATTAAGAAATTATATGAAAAATAATTACTATACATATCAATTAGGGGATATAGGATCAGTTAAAGTTAAAAATGGGGTGGGACTAAGGCAAGGATGCCCTATGTCACCTATTTTATTTTGTTATATTTGAGTGAAATGGAAAAAGCAATAGAAAGACTAGGAAGAGGGATAGAGATACCATAAATAGTTGGCAAGGGAGTATATACTTTGTTGTGACTTTTTGTGTGCTGAAAGAAGATATGGAAGTTTTGCTGAGGACATGCTCAAGGGTGGGTAAAGAGATGGGGATTAAATTTAGTGAAGAGAAATCAAATATAATGATGGTCAATACTGGGGAAAGAGAAGACAAAGAATTTTTATTGGGGATATAAAGTTGTGTGGTGATTAGATATAGTTATTTGGGAATCATCTTCAGAAAAATTGCTTGAATGAATGGGTGAAAAAAATTGATAAATGAAGCAAAGAAAAGAAAGGGATTGATAAAGAAATTAATAGTGTTTTCTTATAATAAATATGATGTAGCTAGAATTGTATGGAAGGGAGTTGCAGTAGCAGGGTTAACATATAGCAATGATGCATTATGTGTTAGTAAAGGGGTATTAGATTACTTAGAAAAACTACAAAAGGAAGTAGGAAGACATGCATTAGATGCAGATGTGTGGACATCAAAGGAGGCAATTCAAGGAGAAATGGGATGGTCAAGTTTTTATATGAGAGATGCAAAAAGCAAAATGAAAATGTTCGGTAGATTGCAGTTTATGGATAATAAAAGAATAGCCAAAATAGTATTTAATTGGGTTACGAGTAAAGGGCAGGCAACAGGATGGGTGAAAAAGGTAATGCGGTATGTACAAGATTTGGATAAAGAATTTTATATCAGTATTACTTGTAGAAAAGGTGGGATGATTGTGTTAGGAGGATTGTTGAGTGTTATAGTGGTAAGGAATGGGATAGAAGAATAGATGCATTAATAAAGAATAGGGAGATGGAGAACTAGTATGGAGAGTAAAACGAGTTTAAATATATATAGAAGTAAACGGAACATTGGGTGAGAGTTAATTTATGATAATAGCAAGGAAAGTAGTTTATTGTTTAAGTCTTGAATGGGATCTTCAGCAACAAGGGGGAATATACATGTAAATAGAAAAATATGGGTCATTTAGTCTGCAAGTCGTGTAAGGAAGGCATAGAAAATATTAGGCATCTGTTAATTCAATGTAAATGCTTGAAAGCAGAAAGGTACAAATAGTGTAGTTATGGAAGAATAAATATGAACACAGTGATTATACAGAAAGTGGGTTATTGGTTTTTATGCTGGGTTTGGGAAAAAATAAGAGGGATTTAGATATGAAGGCCATGGAGTTGACAAAGATTATGTTGTGGAAATGGGTTGGAGCAGATTATGGGAAAACTTACAGTGGGGAATGGAAAGGGAAGGTAATGTGGCTAACAATTTTCTCTGGACATAGTTGCTTGAGAGATTCCTGACTCCGTATAAAAAGTCATAGTACATCACATCTCATTACTCTTATTAACAGCATGTGTAAGCATATGAAAAGGTGATCATGTGATGTTTTTGATGGACAATAAATATTCTTAAGTAATGTGTACATATATTTATCTCAAAACAAAAAATGCAGATTAATTTACAACAACAGTTTTATGAGTTTTATATGGAAATAATAAAATTATTATGAATTTAAAAAAAGAAAAAAAGTGAGATTATTATTATTATTTTTTTGCATTCTTATTAAAAATGAAAGCAATTATAACTTCACTCCTGATAATGGTTATTTGGTTCCCTAAAATGCTTTATAAATCAAGAAATGTATTTAAAATCAAACAATAATAAATGTGATAATATGTTGGTCTATTTCCATCTAATCGGTAAATGTTGAATGTATAGAAAATTTTAAACTTTATTTTCTATACATTCAACATTTACTGATAGATGATGGAAATAGTTCAACATATTATCACATCTAATATACCATCACAAACCTTCAGGCATATGTGAACAATAATAAGGCTTTTTTTATATAGCAAAACAATTCTTTACTACAAATTCAAAATATATCATACCATTTACAACTTTCTTAAACACTTTATCAATACTATTTATTTATATCAAAACTAACAGTTTCGACTGTCCTTCATTCATCATCAGAGCTACAATAATCAAATATATAATTATGTAATTAATACACATATTCATTTGCATAATTAAATACACAAAATAAAACAAAAATAAAATATACATTTTAACTTGACCATTATAAATAATCATTTCCCATTTTATTACTTTACTCTTAAATAATTCTATCCACATTTATTTTATATCACTTTATTTTTTTTAAAAAAAAAAATTATTATTTATTATAATTGTAAAAGCTTAACATTTATTCTGCTATTTAATACATATTATTGTCATTTTATTTATATTATAAATCAACTTCTAACCTTTTCTTATTTTTATTAAATATTTTATAATTATCATTTAACTTTTCCCACATTATAAATTACTTTTTTACATTATGCACATAAAAGTAATGTCATGTTATATATGACTTGCTTTATTAATTATTTTTTACATTACAAAAATTCCCTATCTCTTTACAGTCATATTTTTAAAAACCCAATATGTATTAAATAGTAGAATAAATGTTAAAGTTTTATAATTATAATAAATAATAGTTTTTAAAAAAAAATAAAATAAAGTGATGTAAAACAAATGTAGATAGAATTATTTAAGAGTAAAGTAATAAAATGGAAAATGATTATTTATAATGGTCAGGTTAAAATGTATATTTTATTTTGTGTATTTAATTATGTATATGAGTATGTGTATAAGTGTATTAATTATATATTTGAATATTGTAGCTCTGATGATGACTGCAGGATAGTCGAAACTGTTAGTTTTGATATAAATAAATAGTATTGATAAAGTGTTTAAGAAAGTTGTAAATGGCATGATATGTTAAAGTAGGAATCAGTATATAGGAAAAGGTAGAAGAAAATTCAAAATATACAATAAATAGTAAATATTCGATTTTAAAAAAAGAGTTAAAAATTAAAACAAAGTGATAATTAATGAAAAACATTTTATTAGTCGTAATAATAATAAAAAGTACCTGTGCAAAAACATAATTTATAATAAGTACATTTTAGTTGCTATGATTGTTTTAAAAAAAAATATTTTTTTTATATTATAGATCACTTTTAAAATAATTAGATTGATATTCCGTTGAAATACAATTCATTACATTAAAATGAGGTTTTAACATAAATCAATTAATAAATTAAACCTAATACTATTTTATATACTAAGAAAATATGTAAAACATTAAATATAATCTTTATACATTTTCAATGCTGAACACCTTTGTTAAAGAAAGTAGTTTTATTCAATAAAAAAAATTAAGTTAACATACATTTTAAAATTTATTTTTGTTGCACTGTGTTAATTAATTTTTATTAGTTGCTGTTTTTGAAATTTCTTAACGAATAAATATTTTTCGCAATGCTGGTTTTAAAACATTTCAAAAATCACTGATCAAATATGATTTTATGAAAATGCATTATAATTTAATAAAAATTAGATCAAAATGTGGCATTTTTGTTTAGCAGGAAAATAATTTTTATTTTCATAATATATTTCTGGTAATGTACATATTTTTCAATCTTTTTTAAATGATTCTATATATAGTGAAAGCTTAGTTTTTATTATGGATTGAATAAAACTGTTTTTTTTTTTGTTTTGTTTTGTTTTGTTTTTTTTGCGGAAATTATTTGCAATAAAAACCTTATTTGCTTTCAGTAAGGATGCTGAATAAAAATTAAGCAAGACTTATTTTTCACTTATACATCTTTTAAGTTTATTTTTAATTACATAATAAATCTGGCATAGTACTTTTTTTTTAATGACATCCTTATCCTATGATGTCAACAATCATACAAACGGTTTTTTTTTTTTAAAAAATGAACTTTTTTTAAAAATTTGTGTTGGTGGTTTTAAATTGTTGGTGGTTATTGGAACTTTTAAAAAATTCCTTCCCCGGGGGGGTTTGGGGTTTTTTTTTTTTCTATTTTCATAAAATTTTTTATTTAAATTGGAAAAATTTAATTTAAATATAATTTTTTTTAAATGAAAATTTCTCTTTTTCTATGATTTTATCTTTCATGCATTTTTTTTATTTATTAGTCAATGTACAACCAATCAACGTTTCTTTTTTTTTTTTAATTCACCATGTATGTAGGAAATTTTGTTTCATATCATTAAATTAATAACTTGTTGTGGAATGTAATAAGTTTTAGTGAAGAGAAGTCAATACTTTTTGTTAAATTTTAATTTGTTTTGTTTTTTTGTTAAATTGTATCGATCTTGAGTTCATCCTTGACTTTCATTTGATTACTTTTTTTTTTTATGGAAATCCTAATCATAGTTTCAAATACTGAATTGTATTTTTAAATGACAGGAGTTGTTTATATTTCATTATCTTTTAATAATATTAATGATAGACACTATAGAAAATGTATTACAACAACTATAATCAAATGTTTAACAAAATAATTCTGAAAATGGCTTCATATTTCTTAAATTATTTGCTTTTTTTTTTTTTGAGTTCATTGTAATAGGATTTTATTTTGGAATCTTATGGTCCTTAATGCAGTTAAATTTTTATCAAGTTCTATAATTACACAGTAATGAGCTAGCAAAACTGAGTTAAGTAATATGTCAATGTGGCTCTTTTTAATTATAAGTGCCTAGATTGATGCAAAGTTATCTACAAAAAAATATTTAAATTCGATTCTTTCTTTAGCCATAAGCTAACTTCCAGAGTTATAAAATGAAAATTAATACCAGAACATCATGTATAGTTAGTTAAAATAGGACACATGCAGAGAAAAAGTTACATGAAATTAAAAAGAAACTAATCAAAAAATGTCAGTTGTAAAATTATAAATGATGTAGTAATAAAGCTCAATTAGAGAGGAAAAGAGTAAGCAAAAATCTACAGTGTATAATAATGAAAGAGCTAAACGTGAAATCTAAAATATAATGAAAGTAATGACCATATTATGTCAAAAAAGAGTAAAACTACCCTATTATGTTTTGGATTGAAAGCCACTATTTTTTTTGTTGTTACTCATGGCATGAATAATAGACATTATATTGTGATCTAAATTTTTTCCACTTCCTTTTTTTTTTATTATTATTAACTCCTTAAGAGATCATTGTATAAATTACCCTTTTTATTACATCAAATTATAACAATAACAAACTTCATACAGTAGTGCTACCAAGTGCAAACCTTAGTAATCAATGGTTGCAAGAAGGTTTGTGCATAAAATTCCTATCTAGTATCTACTCATACAATATTCTCAAATTAATTTCTAGCTTATGGCTTTCATCAGTGATGAGGCTTGCATTTGAGAGCAGTGCACCTAGATCTTAGAATCTAATGTAATCCTTTAGCAGTTATCCTTTATCTATTTGGCTAACTATAAAGCTAGGAGCTCAATATAAAAACACAATAAAGTTTTCAATTCAGGCTTATTCGCTTGTATAGTCACAAGAGATCTGAACTCAGTTCAGCATCTATACATTTTGGTGGCTTTGGTTTTTCAAAATCCAGTCATCATTATCCCATGGGCAGGATAAGTATAAAAGCATCATATGACCATCATTTCATTTGCTTACACAGTCTGTTAATAACAGTAGCAAACTCTCTATACAGTAGTGCTACTAAGAGCAAGCCTTAGTAATCAATGGATGCAAGAAAGTTTGTGCATAATGATACCAGCAATAAAACATCTATTTGGTTTTAATCTTGCTGCATTATAAATATCACAATAATTGTGAAATGCTCGTATCTTTTATGAAAATAATATATTCACAATTATAGTGTTTGTAAGTTTGGATCTTAATTTATTACATAGTTTTTTCTTATTATAAATTATATATAATTTCATAATAACTTAATATTGATTCTGAACTTAAAACAAATGATTCTTTTTTTTTTTTTTACACATCAGAATGATCTTTTGTGTGTTTATATATTAATTTAAAATTCAAATTAAATAATTAGTATTCAGTCTAACTCAGTGCAGCTATAATTTTATATCAAGGATTATACATTTCTTTTTTTTTTCTTGATCATTATTGTGTGATTTTTTTTAATTATTTAAAAATATTTATAAAGACTAAAATCTTCTCAAACTAGATCGCATTCTTAAATATTTTCTGATTATGGTTTTATTTAGGTAATCAGTTTTTTTTTCTTTTTTACTTTCTTCATTGATTCTATGGTCTGTTTCATCATATCTTTAATATTTCCTTGAACCTGCAAGTACATATTTAATCCAGTTCCCTTTTCTCTTTATACATTTTTTTTTTTTCCATTGACTAGTTTCAATTTTTCTATATTTCTGATCTTATATTTTCAACTTTCTTTACCATTCTTCTCCAATCCACATTGCTAAATTCTTCAGGATTTTTATCCTTTTTTTAAATTATCAATATTTCTCTTCAATATAAAGCTATATGTCCAAAACAATTAATAAGCCTCTTTCTTAAATATTCTCTTTTTTTTTATTACTCTTATCATCAGTTAAATAACGAAATGTGTGGTTTATATATGTAATAAAGTCAGATATTCTACGGTAATATAGCCATACAAACTCAAATATATATTATTATTCTAATTATTTATTTTTAAAGTGCTTTTCGAAGGAGCTATGCCTTCATTTTCAAAGCTATAGATAGATAGCGATGTTCAATTTATTTAAATCAACAGATGCAAATTATTTAAATTAGGTCTGCCATTTCTTTGAGATTGCGTAAAACGTGTTTCTTTTATTTAACGAGTTTTCATCTAAGTTAATGAAATAGGTCTCCTTGATTTTCCTTCTTATCTCATGTTGTTCATCGCACATCACTTGCGGATTATCTGGTATACACGAGTGGCCCGTAGTGATTTTATGTTGCGCAAAAATAGAAAAGTGGGAAGGATCCGTTAGGGCCTTATTGTATGCATATTTATGCTGCAGCAACCTCGTATGAACAGAGGCTTTGTTCTCCCCATAATATGCTGCATGACAATTGTTTTCTGGGCAAATAATTTTATATACAGTCTGCTGAGTGTTAATTGGAGGTAGTTTATCTTTGGAATTGTTAATAATGCATCTATTAAAGTTAAGAGGGGATTTGTAACACACACTAAAGTCTTTGCAAAAATTGTTTATAAATCTGTATATATGTTTTTAATATATGGTAATAAAATCCTGGTTTTGTTCAGCCTATTCCCTAGATTAGGAGGGTCTTTAAATCGTCTAATTATCTTGTCTATTGTTCTCTTGTTATATTTGTCATTTATCAAATCGTCCCTAAAAATTTGAATATTCTTATTCTTGTCAGCCTCAAAACTACACAATCTAGCATTTCTCTTCCAAAAATATTTTTAAACCTGCCAGCTTATACAGATTAGGCGTATTTGATTGATGATGAAAATGGCCTCTTATATTAATAGATGTGTCAAATATACAAATCATTAACTTAGTATGTAAGTTTCTGCTCATTGTTCACTCTTAATCTTTTCTTCTTTCATTCTATTTTCATTGGTTTAATTTTATTAGCATTTATCTTCATCTCAAATTTTCTACAAGACTTGTCAGTCCTACATAATATTTTATTGTGTTCATTCTCACTTTCTGTAAATATTAGTATATTATCAGCAAATCTGATATAGTTAACTTTCCTACTCCCAACATTAATTATATCTTTATCAAAACATTTTAAGAATTTGTCTAAAAATATAATAAATAAAATGGGCAATCGATAGCATCCTTTGCTTATATCCTTTTTTTTTTTTAATATAATTATTTAACTGTACACATATCTTCTAATTTTGTACTCCAATTTTTTAAATATATTTCTTTTTAATGTATGCCTTTTATTTTTTTATTAATGTATTCAATAAACTCATCCAATTTACTTTTGCAAAATCAGTAAAACAAAAATTCTCAATAATGTTCTTACTACTGCCCTCTCAAAAACTGTTATTTACCCGCAGCTGTACCTTAATCAAATAGGAAATTAATTATTTTAAAAGCCTCATATTTTTCTAAATAGAATCATAATTGTTGAAAGAAAATCTATTGGTTACTTTTCTGAGTAATAAGTTGCATTTCTCAGAACCTTCTATAATTTAATTGAAGTATTATTAACTTTTGTAATTTAACTGGAGTTTCCTTGTGTTTTGCCAATTTTTATCTCATTTGATGCTTTTAAAACTTATTATTATGTGATTTATTTATTTTTTTCTCCATTTTTTGGATGCATCAATATTTTTTTTTTATTATTATTTTACTACTTTTATTTTCATTCACTGTTACTTTTCCTGTAATCCTTTTTTCCATCCAAACTGTATTATTCTATTGAACTTATATTGCTCTATATTTTCTTTCTTAAGCACCACATGTTTACCATTTTTTAAGTTTACACAATCTGTTAAAAGCAGTTCTTTCTATACAATAATGCCACTCAGTGCAAGCCATAGCAATCAATGGATGCCTTAAGATTTGTGCATGAAAATTCTTATCTAGTGTGCCTATTCATACAATATTCGCTGACTAGTTTATTGCTTGTGGCTTTCATCAATTAGGAGCCAAAAATCAAAGATATCAAAAGATATAGGTACTGAACTGGATTCACATCAAGCTAATTGGTTTGGATTTTTTTATTATAAATACTATTTTATTAGATGAAATTTTTTATTATGATTAATTTTCATATTATTTTTTGTCACTTATTTTTTCTTTTCAATCTTAGATATGATCTTGTTCAGATCATATTCCAAGTGCAAATCAGGATCTTTGGCACATGAATTAAATATGTGCAATGCAAAGCTAGAAACTTGGGAGTTATCCTACTACAATATTCCATTTCTCCATTATTATATTTCTTTTCAATTTCTTCATTAATTTTTTCCATCATCATTAGCCCATTCTTGTTTAACATTTTATATGAATTTCAGGGTTTTTTTTGTTTTCAATAATTATTCTATTATCTGAATATTATCAATTATTTGATTTTATCCATTACTCTTTTGAGATATATGATATAGTTGATGAGATTAGATTTCTTTGTCTTTTGTTTTATCATTAGATATTATTTAGATAATTAATTAGTTTATAATCTACTCCATATTATTCTAATAATTACCAGATCATCTTTTTTTTAAAAAAATCTATATTTATGAAAGTCAATAAAATGCAGATATAGTTATTTTCTGAGTTTATCAGCAATAAATTGAAATGGTAATCATTTTTGTATAATACTTTTTTAAATCCAGTTTATTCATATCTTAACTATTAATTTATCTTGAGTATAAAACTTTTATTTAAGATATTTATCAACAATTTGGATAAAATGCCTGTTAGCGCCATAGTTCTCTAATTTCTACATTTTGCCTTGTTTTCTTTTTTATAAATTGGTATTAACCATGATTTATATTCGCTTTATTTGTCTATGTTTTTAAATTGGTCTTTCAACTATTTTGATTTATTTTCTGTCTTCATGTCATACACATTGCCTATATGAGTACAATTTTTTTTTAATTTTTCGAGAAAAATGATAAATTTTCAATAATATTTTTTATAAAATGCTTGTCAAATGACATCCCAAAAGTTATAACAACCTTTATTACATCTCAAAAACAGTATATTCTATTGAAAAATGATTTAAGCAAAACTTATAGAATTCTAATTCTATGTAACTTTTGTCAAAGTTTTTCATAAAATGCATGCTTAACACATTATTGTGAATCATAACTTCTGCTGTTTATTATACAATATATTTCAAAAACAGAGAATTTTACTTCAAAATTGTTTAGACAAAAATTTATTAAATTTATTTTGAATCTGAACATGTCAGTTAAATTTTTTTGCATATTATGTTATTGAGTTATCAGTAAACCAGAAGTTGAGATGTGTCAAACCGGAAATTCCCGTGAAGGATATTGTTGCTCAACATTTGGCATCAAGTTAATCCACAAAGATTGTGGGAACAAAATTCAGTCATGCATGAACATACATATAATGCTCAGGAACATCACCTTAAAATTTCCTGAAATAGATTTTAAAGGCTTAATTTTGTGAAAATTTGTTGAAAATAGAAAGTCTGTTTTAAGCATGATCGCAATACTTTACTATCAATACGTCCTTGATCAGAAAGTAAAAACTTTTTTTTTTTACATGCAGTCTTATTAGAGACCTCACAGAAATTCATGTAACCTGCTATTCTTATTTAACTGTCTTTTCAATTTTTCAGCATTTATTTTTTCTTACCAGCTTTAATGCCATGATCCAATTTTTCTTAGTCTTTTTTTTTTAAATTACTACAATGTTTTTTTTTAAATCTAGGTCTTATACAAATGTTTAGTTTATTCATTGATATTTTTTGTTTAATCTCTGTTATCTTGGAAAAATCACTTTGCTTCTAACTGAATTTTTAATTTCTTAAACAGCTTGAAATCTGCACTTACTAAACTATGGTTTGAATCTATACCTGCCTTCTGAAAATTGTGATATAGCTGTACTGATATTTTCTTCTAATTAGTTTTATCATGACTTATATATTTCTTATTTTTCATCATTTGATTTTCATATCCATTTTTTACAATTCTTTTGCTGGAATTGTATGTTTGCAAATTGTAATATTTTAATATAATTCTAATGTTCTGTTACCATATTTGTTTATTTCTCCAAAACTATATTTGCTTCTTAACTTATTTATTTCCAATCTTAGCATTTCAGTTTATCATTAAGAATTAGTTTCAAATTCCTCTAAAACTGTTCCTTCATCAGCTGTATTATTTGATACACACTATGGTATTAAAAGATCATGCTTTGAATCTAGTTGCTATTATTCTTGCATTAATGGACCTATATCCAATAAATGAATTATGCTTTTTTTATTTGGTAAAAATTCTATATCAGCTTTATGTTTTGAATTTTTGGATTAGATGAGCTTATAAATCATTTTACTTAGTGTAGTCAAATCATTGTTCTTGGTTAATCAAAGAATTCTATATTTATATCTTCTCTTTCTGAAACAAAGTTAATTTCCAACAAATGTCCATAACATATGATATAAAGTTGAAATTTATTCCATTCAATAAATGACTTAATGATTTTCTATTTGTCATGGTCTTTGTTTATCAGATGAGAATTGAGTAAATGTAAGTTTCTTTTTGGAAGTTGTTTCATATTTTGTTTATGCTTATTCTTTACAGTCTGTGATAAACATTTATCCAAATGCCCCAATGTTGCAGAGATTAATACTATTAATGGCAATAAAAAATGACAGTTGTTAGTAACTTTTCTGTCTCTTTCATCATTTGAATTATAAATCATCTTTTATCTCCTATCATTGGTCATCTTTCATTCTTTTTTTATATATATCAAAAATAATTGTTTTTGTTGAACCAATATCTTATTCTGCAAAACAATAAAAAATATTCACGGTTGGGTCCTATTTTTTAATTATTCACAAGTGACTTATTTGAAGACCATTCTATTATCCATCAAATAGTCTGAGTTATTAATTCGGCATTATAAACTTTTTTGTTTTTATAACCAAAAAAAAAAAAGCTTAGTCTAGTTTTCTATTAATTTTTTTCTATTTCTTGTTATATGTTACATATATCTATTTTTTTTTTTTTTTTCATAAATTTTGTATAACCTAATTTTCTTAGGTAAGGTGTGTGTTTGAGAATATTAGAAATATGGAAATTTAACTATTTATATAACAATTGAAATATTTTATAGTAAACATTATTGAAGTTAATAAATATGTTTTTAGTGTTTAGTGTTATTATATTTTAACATGTTATTTGGATTTGTATGCTGTATTTATTTGCTTCTTTTTAAAAAAAACAACAAACAAAACACATTTTTTAAATGTTATTCAAAAATATTATTCTTTTACTTTTATTTTTAGAGATAAATCCTGATGGAATTCTTCAACAACATCAAGAATTAAAGCAGAAGATTTTAAGTATTTTAAATCCTGTGGTATCAAATTCACCCAATCAAATGCAACCACCTGTTAAACCTCCTTTACTCAATCCACCATATCGTCAACCCTGGCAAAAAAATGATGACCAACAATCTGCTATAAATTTTGATAATCCAAATATTCAAAAAGCTCTCGATAATCTCATTCAAAGTGGACCTAATCTTTTGCGTAATTTGCAACCTGCAGATGTTCCTTCTTTCCAGAACAATACCCCAATGCCTCCTCCTTTATTCGGAGATGTTGGACCAGGACGATTAAATCAACGCGATCAGTTGCCCTTTGGAGTTCCACAACATTCTGGAAGTGGTGGTGGAGGTTTATTGAGTAGGCCACCAATGCTCGGACGTCCATTTTAACATAACCATTATTTTTTTATCAAGGTTATTGTAGTTTTCATAGAAGTGACTCATAACAAAAAAAAAAATAAGCATCTGTCAAATTTTCATGTGTAATAAAGATTAGCAGTGTTAGTATTTAGAAGTCAAAAGTGTCTTTTTTGTAATGCACTTTTATCTAGATAACAATTCACAATATTATTTTCCAGTAGAAAAATTTTATGATTCATCATTACAGTTTTCATTTTGTTTGTAATAAGAATATTAGTTACTAAATTTTGAGCAAATATTATTTTATATTTTTGTATTTAATTAAAAAAGGAAAACAAAAGCTACTCTTCTTTTTCTTTTTTTTTTTTTAATAGTTTCGCAGTTTTTCTTGAATAAAACGTTAACGGGTTTTTTCCTCTTCTTTCACTGCTATCACATCGGGTGGTCGAATGTCATACAAACCCCCGAGCAGCTAACCATTCAATCATTTTTTTACTGAAAATTTTATATATTGATATATACATATGGTACTGTGTTAGTGTGTATACATATATATGTATATATTAATATCCTAGTTCATCTAGTGTCGTTAATCTCCGTTCTTTTGATTTAGTGGGTTTTTTCCCCCTCTAAACTACTCTTCACTTTAAATTGAGGTTTTTTTTTGTAATATTTTATTTTAATAAATAAAAGTTTCATTTGTGACTGTTTATGTTGTTTAAAAAATTATTTTTTAATTTATATATTTACGTTTTTTTTTCTTTTTACATTTTTAAGAAAATTTTTTGTAATCAAAGTTATTAAAAATTTTAATTCATTAGTTTATAATTTTAGATTATATATTGAAATTTATAAAATTATAGGTGAATATTAGCTTTTAAAATATCAATAAATATATTTAAATCCATGTATTTAAAAAATAATTATTATTATTACAGACAAGAATAAATACTGATGTAGCCATAACATTTTTATTCTATCATTCTTATATTTTCAAAATATTACATATTACTGATTTATTTATATTTTATTTTATAGATTTATATATATATAGCTTGATATCATTTTACTAATAAATAGAGACCTGAATAAATAATTACTAACTCTTATCATGAAGCAAATGAAATAAAATTGGGATAAGTATTACTGCAGAGTACCTGCCCCCAAAAGTTTCTATATTCATAAATTATAAGAAAAAACCTATTGACAAAATAATAATTTGTCAGTAAGATTAATAATATGAATTAAGAAGCATTTGAATATGAGAATTTTTTTACTAAAATTTATGCTTTTTCATTTAAAATACATTTCTTGTGACACGAGATATGAATTTCTGAATTTATAGTTTGCTAAGTATTAGTAGATACTTATAGAATAAATTTAAAATAACTATTTTGAGAGATATTTCCTGGATTGATTTATGCAAGACTTATGTCTACTATATGTATTTACTTTATTTTTAGATATATAGTTATATAAAAATATTAAAACTCTGTAAAAATTTATCATTTTGCATATTATGTATATGTGAGTAATTAATCTAAAACAGTAAAATTAATGTTTACTAAACAATGAATTTTTAATCTATATGATGAAATGGTTTTCATTAAGTGTGTCTACTATGCTTCTGGAATGTTAGTATATTGAATTGCAAAAACTAATTAAAATTTTATAAATTATGACTCTCAGTAGAAATTCCAGTAAAAACTCATTTGAAAACTTAGCCATATGACTGATGGCGAGTATGTAATAGTTATGTACCATGGTCTTTTTTTTTTTTTTTTTGGTAATATGGAAATTGAGATGTTTTCATTTCATGATTGAAAAAAAAAAAAAAAAGTTTCATACGATTGATTAAAGTTGGCATTTTTTGTGAAGAAAAAATAAATGTAGTAAATATGTATTTTGCCATTAATTATAAGACCAATAACATTCAACATAGCCCAATCTATAAATTCTCTTTATAGTTATAATTTTTAATAGTATTATCAGGGGTGTGCTAGACATTCTTAATGACTAACCAATTGTTATGCATCATAATTGCTGAGATTTTTGGGTAACTTTATACACTTGCAATTTTAAAAACTACTTAAATGAAGATACACCAAATATCTTTATAATAGCACAAAATATATTGTAAATAAAATGCAAATATCAGTAGTTTAGATGATTTGCTTGTCATATATATAGAGCATGTAAACTATTCAAATGATATTTAATTTTGATTCAGATGAAAGATGATTGTTTATTTTATTGATAGACTTATGGAAGAGTTGGTTGTAGAAAGTAGTACAAGATAGAAATATTCTCTATCCTGTTTATTTAACGTGTATTTAGATGACTTGTTAAATGATTGTAGTTTGATAAGGATAATATTAGCTTTGGAGGTAGTAAAGTTTATTGTAATAGATTTAGTGATGACAGGAATTGCAAATATGGTTGAAATCAATAAAATGTTATGGATTTAATACATTTTATTATTCTTCAAATTAATTATTCTATTTTTAAGAAATTCAGATATTTTTATTTTAACTTAATTAAACTGTCCCATAAAGAGACAATTTTTTTAGTAAAATTTTTTTTTTTTTTAATTAATATATAACTCACTATTGTACTGTACCGTTTGTTTATTTATTTATTAATGGGGGTTTGAACACAGACTTTCAAGCTCCCTTCAGCTATCCACTCCATCTTAAATAACGATACACATGACCACGTATATGTGGAAACGATAAATGATCTTCAATATATGTACTTTGTGCTGAATCAGCACTCATCAGTTGATCCAGATCATTATCTCCCACATATATATATAATCAGTGTTCAGTTCATATTAAGATAGCAAATCTTCGAACTTTAATGGACAGGCTTCACTCTTCTCCATCTTTTTCACATGTATGTGTTCATGTGTATCAGTTATTTAAGATCGAGTGGATAGCTGAAGGGACCTTGAAAGTCTGTGTTCAATCTCCTTTAATTACATCTAAAATTCAGTATATTTCAATATACCTGTATTTAAATATTATTTATTTATTATAAATGAACTCTTAGGTTCACAGTTGTTAAAAAACCTCAGTAAAAAAAATTTGTAGATTCACTAAATAACTGAATGTTTTACGGTTTTTTTTTTTTATAAAAAAAAAAAATCTCTCAAAGTCCAAATGAATTTAAAATCTAGTGGAGCCATGATATCCACTATATTTTATCCCAAACTTTCCCTGTACATTATGTATAAGTTTTGGTTACAATAGAGTATGTATTGTTTATTGAATTGCAAGATTATAAGACTTTTCAATATATATATATAACAAAATATTTTCTATATATATTATTTATATGTAAATATAACGTTATATTAGCAGCTAACGTGAATATGGCCTGAAGCTTATTTAGAATTTTAGCTTCTATGTAAATAATCTATTTATATTAATGAGTAAATAATAATAGATTTATACTTACATATAAAAATATCGCAATAAATATTCAAAAAATTTAAACTTTTAAACCGTATTTTGTTATATATATAACAGGAATAAACAATCTTTTAGATTTTTAAAATAAAAAACAAAGATTTTATAAGCTGAAAATAATCTTGCTAATGATAATGTATAATCTTTTTGTTTTGATTGTGATCTCATTTTTTTAATATAGAAACAGAAAACCATTAACATAGCACAAGACTAAAAGTGGCGCTAGTTGTACATCACATCACGAATAAAAATAAAGTGGCTAACAGGTTTTTCTGGGCATAATTGCTGAGAGATTCTTGACTTCCTTTAAGAAGAAGCCACAATACATCACATCGAATCTGATTTCTTACCAATTTACAAACGAATGCTAGCGGTAATGATTAAAATATGTATGAAAAATGAAAAATTAAATACTGTAGTTAATAACAAAAGTAAAAAAATTTGTCTTGTATTAATTTTTTTCAAATATTTGAAATTTTTTATTAGTCGTACTTTATTTGCTTATTTTTTTAATGCAAATTTTAAAGTAATTTTTCCTTGTTGCTTTGCTTTTATGCGAATTCTGAAAAATACAGAACCTATCCCCCATTTTCAAGGTCAGTTAAATCTATTTTTGTGCGATTTTTTTTAATGCGGGTTTTCTGTGGAACCTATTTACCGCATAAAATGAGACCCAGGTGTAATTAAAAAAAATTCTGTACTATATCTTAATTTTTTGTAAAAATGAGTAGCAAAGTTCCAATGTATCGCAATTATCTCCCCCCCCCCCCCCCGTAGAAACTTAATAGCAGATTTGTTTCAGCAGACTAGTTGTTTTTATGTTGATTTCAATTTTACAAATGTTTCTGAATTTCATGAGATTTAGCATTACACTTAAAAAATATTTTATCACACAAAATACTATAAATCAAATTCAGAAAAGATACTAAAACAAAAAGTAAAATGTGCTTTTAAACATAAGACTAAGAAATATTATTAATGAATATTATGGCACTCTGAAACAGTAAAAATGAGTAAAATTTGCAAATTATTATTTTTTTTATTATGATCACGTACAGAGTTCCAACTCAGAAAAATGACTGCTATCATAAAATTTACAATTTTTTTTTATGTTCATTGACCTTGGGGGAGGGGGGGTAATGTAAAATTGAAAAAATATATATTAATATGGCATATATCATGGCTTCATTGTAGGTATCTTTTGTTTTAATTGAAAGTATATCTGAAAATATCTTAAAAATTTTGTTTGAATGTCAGATTTGTTGGTTTTTGTTCTATTTATTAATATTGGTTTTAATAATCATTAGTATGTTACAAATTAATTGTTTATTTTAAAGAAATAGTTTTAAAATCTTTTTAAATATCATATAGTGAAATCAAAAATTATTTTAATCTTAAACGGTTTCATAATTTTTTTTTCTCTTTAGTGAATTTAATTTTAAAAAAAGTGCATTCAAATAAATAAACTTTTTAGCTTTATGAAAAATATTTTTTTATATATTGCTAAGCAAATGCAAATAACGTTAATTTCAGTTTTTAAAGAACTTATTTGCAGCATCAGAGTATTATTTCCTAATTATTGTAGCATCAACTGAAAAAAAATAATATTGGTGCATGATATTTTATAAGTAAGCTTATGCATTTTCTAATTATTGCAACTTTTAATTTAATATACACCTGGGTCTCGTTTTATGTGTAGATAGGTTCCTCAGAAAACACGCACAAAAATAGACTTAACTTACCTTGAAAAATGAGGGATAGGTACTGTAATTTTCCAAAAATCGCATAAAAGCAAAGCAACAAACATAAAATTACTTAAAAATTCGCATAAAAATAAAAAAAAAAGGAAATAAAAAATGACTAATAAAAAATTTCAAATTTGAAAAAAATTGATAGAAGTCAAACTTTTTTTATTAACTAAAGTATTTAATTTTATTCAAAACAATATATTTTTATGCGTAATTTACATTTTTTTCATACATGTACGGTATTTTAATCATTATCACTATTTGAGACATCAGATTCGTCATGTGATGTGATGTACTGTAGCTTCTCATTATGCCCAGAGAAACCTGTTAGCTACTTTATTTTACATTCCCCAGTCTATAAGTTTTCTCATATTCTGCTCCATCCCATTTCCACAACATAATCTTTATCAACTCTATGGCCTTTCTATCTAAATCCCAATAAATTGCTTTTATAATGGATTCGCCCAAACTAAAATGTTTTCCAATTGCTGTTGATCCTTCCCATTTCGCTAAGCGATCTAAAATTGAAATTTTTGTTTCCAAAGAAATTCACTTTCTTGAGTGATTTTTCCTCTCCATTAGGGTAAACTAAAAGTTTAAAATAAAAATAACTTAGACTTATGATAATAAAAAGACAACTACTCACCGCTGTTGGGAAAAATTTAATTAAAACTAACAAAAATTAATTTCTTATTTTTGTCTTTAATTTTTTACTTATCAATTCCGTTTAAAAATCAAATTTCATTGTTTCACGATCACATTAATTTCAGATCACATTACGTAATTTTTAAATTGTTAATTACAATTTAAAATCAGATTTTAATTTTTAATTGTCAAATTTAATTGTGCCCAACGCTGTTACTCATCTTTTAAAAATAAACTTGCGGACACTAAATGATTAATTGATTACGTACTTTTTTTTTAAAATAGCAAAAATAGAATGTGATTTAAAATGCAAAAACAACAATATGCAGAGTATAGGCATCTGTACCGTTTAAACAGATTTACATTATAATCTTGTAAAAAATATTACTTGCGGATACTAAATGATTGATTACGTACTCTTTTTTTAAAAAAGCAAAAATAGAATGTGATTTAAAATGCAAAAACAACAATATGCATAGTATAGGCATCTATAACGTTTGAACAGATTTATATTATAATCTTGTAAAATTTAATGTGTGTATATAAATTAGGGAAATCCTGATTTTAAGTGAATTATGAACTTCTTTATTGCATAAAATCTATTACAGTACTATTGTAAAGCACTCAAAATATTGAAATTATTAGATGGAAGTCGAACTCCGATAATGCGCTATTACTTTAAATATGATGTGTGAGCGCGAAATTTATAATATTTAAAGTTATAGCGCATTATCGGAGCTCGATTTCTTATCTAATAATTTTTATCGCATAAAAGAAAACCGCATACAAAGATATTAAGAAGAAACATGAATCGCGTAACTTCAAAATCGCATTAAGTAAATCTGCATAAAACGAGACCCGGGTGTAATTTATAACTTATAAAATGAACCAATTAAAAGAAAAATTGATGCCAAATACCACATTTTCAATGATAATTGGACATTCAGATATTTATTTGCAAATATAGATGATAAAGCTATTTGCTCGATTTGTAATGAAACTATTTTCGTTTTTAATGAATATAATCTAAAAAGGTATTTTTCAACAAAACATTTCGTAAAATATAAACTATAATTGATTCCTATTTAAGTCATTAAATATTGTATTTACTTTTTTTAAAAATGCATTGATAATTTGGTAATTCAAGTAATGTAACATTTTTTAGGTTCTGATTATTATTTTTTTTTTTTTTGCTAAATCATTCAATCTATTCTGGCTGCGTTATGGTACAAAAATTTTATTTGGCCCGCTGATAAAAAAAAAGTTGCCCATCCCTGATTTAAAAATACAATTTTTATTTACGTTTTCCCTATTCTTTCACTTAAATAAAGCTGTTAGATTAAGATAGAAAAAATAAAACAAATATTTACTATATTTATTTTAAATCTTTATGTCAATATATATATGACTCATAAAGTTATTGGGTTGCTAATAATTTTTATTAGTCATTCATTAAACTAGGGATCCAATAATGAATAATATTTTTGTAGTGTAATTTTACATCCTTCCATAAGGTGTTAAAAGTGGATAGAAATCAGTCCCTAATTAGGGTGAGAGTTGTATAGTGGAAATTACACTATAGAAATATTCATTATTGGCTAATCTCTTGTCTAATGAATAACTAATAAAATTATTAATATACTTTCATTAAGTGATTTATATCAAAGTTGTGAGGGCATCACATTTGACACTTATAAATTAAACTAGTAATTTGCTATCTCTATATACTGAACGTTGATAAAGATATGTGTAAGAGATTGTGGTCTGGGTCAACAGATGAATTGCTAGTTTAGTTCAGCATGAAATGTGCATCTTGGGAATCATAGATCTTTTTCATGTCTTAGTCATATGTTTATGATACATCTCTCCCAAGATATTAAAAGTAGATAGAAACCAATCCCTATCTTGTATGAGAATAATATAGTGAAAATTACACTACAGAAATATTCATTATTGGGTTGCTGTCCAGAAATCCATGTCAATAGTTTTGCTATGGAAATTTGGTTTCCATTTATTACAAATTCAGTATTTACAGCTTAATAGTAAATGTTTGCATATTTTTAATAAACATTTATGTACATAGAAAAAAATTCCTATTAATCCTGTTGCCTGTAATTCAACAATTTCCATCATGCAAATTAAATAACAAAAATAATTACAAGATTTCATGATCAACAAACTTATTATTTCAGCGTGAGTTACAGTTTACTTAATATTTTTACATTTAATCTTGAATTACACATTTAAAAAAGTAAAATAAACAATATAATGAATAAATTTGTATGTATGCACATTCGAAAATAAAATTTAAGAAAAAACACTTCAGTATTTGTAAATTAATAACTACGATTATCATTTACCTACTTTTTATCTTTGTGATTTGGAAAATAGCTTTTAACAAAGATTTGTAATTTGATCTTAAAGATTAGGTCTAATTGCAACGTGAAGAGAAATGGAGTAAATTACTAAATAAGCTAATCTATAATTTAACTTGTTGAATTATTACATTTGCCATATTAAATATTTATTGGATTGAAGATTAAATTTACTTGATGTTTCAATATATATTTCATAAAGTCATAAAACAAAAAAACTCAAAACAATCATTCATCATAAAAAAAATTAAACATTTTTACTGTTATTAATTTAGAATTTATTCATAAGTTATGAATTTTGTTATAGGTTTGTTTTAATCTTCATAAAATTATTGGTCATAATTGGCATTTGTTTTTTAATCCAAGATCTCATCCCTGAAAATGTGTTTGAATGAGGTTTATTTTAACATAATAAATAGTAAATTATGTAATATAATATTTGTTTTTAAATATTTTAATTTATTAAATAGATAATTTTAAAAAAATCTTAAATAAATTAAAAAAGAAAAGCAATACATACTACAAATTTTGAAGAAAAAAAACAAGAGCTTTTCATTAATTCTAGTCAAATCCTTCAATTCATTTTTTTCTTAATACATTAAAATTTGTTCTTCAATAATATGTTGGGTTTAAAAACATTTCTGATGTCTTTGTTTAATTTTCAAGTTATCACAAAATATTAAAAATAAATGTCTTAATTCTTTTTTTTAAATTTCTGAAGAGTTAACAATTTCAAGTAATATACTGCAA
Organism: Epiperipatus broadwayi; assembly: GCA_028023455.1. NCBI lineage: Eukaryota > Metazoa > Onychophora > Udeonychophora > Euonychophora > Peripatidae > Epiperipatus > Epiperipatus broadwayi. The sequence goes on along the minus strand of JAQFVV010006553.1, from coordinate 763,543 downwards.
CATCACCCTATAATGTATATTAGCTTGATTATATATATATGTCCATGAAGAAAAGAAGGAATATGAAGATATGCAAGAATGATGCATTAAAAAGAATTGAATATCTCGAATTTTGTAAAATGGTGCGGAAAAGAGTTGAAAATGATATAAGAAAGTATAACTGTGAACTAGCAAGAAAAGCTGTAGAAGAAAATAAAAGTCTTAAGAATGTAAAACAACATTTTGGTATTGGTAGGAAATTTATATCTGCAATAAGGAAAAAAGATGGAATTATTACTAAAAAGAGGGATGACATTATGAAATTGGTAGAAGATTTTTATCAAGAATTATATAGTAATAAAGAACAAGTACCTCCTATATCTATTACATCTTCCGAATTGCCCAGAATTTTAAATGAAGAAGTGAGAAATGCAATTAAATGTATGAAAAAAGGAAAGGCTCCAGGTAATGATGGAATTATAATTGATATATTAAAAGAAGCAGGTGAAGAAACAGAAAAAATATTAGCAAAGTTATATACCAAATGTCTAAATGATAAAGATGTACCGGATGATTGGAAGAATGCAATAATAATATTAATATTTTAAAAAGGTGATAAAGAAGATATTAGAAATTACAGACCTATCAGCCTTTTATCAGTTTTATATAAAATTTTTACCAAGATAATTACAACTCGTCTACAGAGAACCTTGGATTTTCACCAACCAAGAGAACAAGCTGGATTTAAAAGTGGTTTTAGTACAGTAGATCATATTCAAGTATTGAGAGAAGTTATAGAAAGGACAAATGAATATGAGTTGTCATTATGTTTTGGATTTGTAGATTATGAAAAGGCATTTGATTCTATAAACATTTCTTCAGTGATTAAAGCATTGGATCATCAAGGTATAGATCCAGGATATTGTCATATTTTAAAGAATATTTATAAAAATGCAACAGCAACAATTAGATTACATAATGATACTGGGAAAGTCAACATTGAGAAAGGTGTAAGACAAGGTGACTCCATATCTCCAAAACTTTTTACAGCAGTGCTGCAAGAAGTATTTTGTGGATTAAAATGGGAAACTAAAGGAGTGAAAGTAAATGGAGATTATTTAAGTCATTTAGATTTCGCAGATGATGTAGTTGTTTTTGCAAATAATGCTTCCGAGCTGCAGGAAATGTTGCAGGAGTTATCAGATGAAAGTAGGACTAAAGATAAATGTTAAAAAGACTAAAGTAATGTTTAATCGATTTGCTCAAAATATGAAAATAAAGATTGATTATGATGAATTAGAAGAAGTTAAGAGTTACAAATACCTTGGTCAGATTATTAATAAAGATGGAAACATAATAGAGGAAATTAATCATAGAATTAAACTTGGTTGGAGTGCTTTTGGTAGAAATAACTTGATATTAAAAGGAAATATGCCTATGTGTTTGAAAAGAAAGGTTTTTAACAAATGTGTTTTACCAGTTCTTACTTATGGATCTGAGACTTGGACACTTAATAGAAGATCAATACAGAGACTTCAGACCACTCAAAGAAGTATGGAAAGATGTATGTTGGGAGTAACAAGAAGAGATCGAAAACGCAATGTATGGGTAAGAGAACAAACAGGTGTTACTGACCTCATTGAAAAAATTAAAAGATTGAAGTGGAGTTCGGCAAGACATATTGCTAGAAGAGATGATAATAGATGGACAGTTGAAATTTTAAACTGGATTCCAAGAGATTGTAAAAGACCCAGAAGGAGACCACATGTAAGATGGATGGATGAAATAAGAAAATGTGTAGGGGTGATGTGGAGAAGAGAAGCTAAAGATCGGAGAAGATGGATTAAACTTGGAGAGACCTTCATCCTGCAGTGGATTGATAATGGTTGATGATGATTCAATAAAGTAGATCTATGTAAGTTATTTATAATCCTATAAGTGGAAAATTTAGTTTCATTTGAAGAGGGAGAGAATATATTTATTCCAATGCAAATATTCATTCAAACCAAGATAGGATATTACTGTAGTTCTGTTTATTTTCTCATGTAAATTTCCCCAGGGATTGTATTTCAATTTACATATTTTTTACTGAATCAATTTTAAAGAATACATTTACTTTAAAATTAATGGGTTGTTATTTTATTGGGATCATTTACAAATTTTTGAAGTAAATTATAATATACTTGAAATAATGTTGTAATATTTGCCAAAGAAAAATGTTAGAGGAATAACAAAGATTCAATAAGTCAATATAGACAGTAGATAATAAAGATCTAAAGACTGAACTTTTAGAAACCTCATATTTAATTTCAGAATCACTTAAAATGTTACTTATTTAACAAATTCTATAACTTAAAATATGATTTACCCAAATGTAATTAATAAGAACCAAATCAAATGCTTTTTTAAAATCCAAATATATTCTTATAGTATAGTGGCATTTTCCTAAACATTTGGTGATAACAAACATAATTAATAGATTATATTGGTAATAAAACAATTGTTCATTTGAAAATACAATATGTGATCTAACAGACTTTTATTAAACGGATTTTTTTGAAATTTTGTACATATGTTAGAAATTGTTGGAAATGCAATATGACGGGATGGCCAAGACATCAACCACAAGGTCTGGTAGTCGACCGCGAAGCTGACATGAACATTGACAAATTATAGTGATAAATTCAGAACTGATTTGAATATAAAAAATAAAAGTAAAAATTCAGACTTATTCTCCTTTAAAAATAATTAAATTTTAAATAACATCTGTTGTTATTGTCAATCTGAAAAATAAACCCAGATTGGAAGAAGCTGGAAAGAATTAAAGTATTTTTGGTAATGCTAGAGTTGAACTTCTTAGAAATATTTAGTTGCCATTTTTCAGAGGAGAAATTAAAATAACTTGTCTTGGAGAAACAAGGATTTTAATGAACAAAGAAGTTGTGAACTTTTTAAAACTCTTCATCTAGGTAGCAAATAATCCCCAAGGAGATTTAAAAAGAAAACAGGATGTTTTCATGTCTACCAAGAAAAAATAGGTGCCAAAGCTAGAAACTAACCTTATGTCTAATTATTGTAAAGACTGTTAGCAGAGAAAATGTGGGGATTTTCCAAGTCACAGAAAGGACTTTTGTAAAATATTATTTTTATTATGTTTTTTTTTTTTCTCTAGCAAATTTTTGAGGGGATTTCCTTACTCATATTTACTTATTAATTGTACAAAAATTTTATAAAAATCAAAAAATAAATTCAGGACTTATTATGTTTTGGTAAAAATATTGATTGATTAACTTTAATTTTGTATAAGTTATAAACCCATGTTTAATTTACTCCAGAAAAATTTTTTGTATACGTTATAAACCCATGTTTAATTACTCCAGAAAAAAGAGAACAGAAAATAAGTTAAATATAGAAAGGTATTTTAAGTAAAGAGCAATGGAAAAAAATTGCTGAATGATAAAATAAAAATGGGAATGATAATTCAGTTAATGTTTGTTAGATTATTTGTAGAAAAAAGCATTGTTTAATTAGAGCAGAAAGCTATTTTAAAAACTAAGTAAACAAAAGAGAATTGTTAGTATAATTAATATCGAAAAGACTAATTGCTGTGAAAGGAATGTGCACTTAAGCATAATGGATATTTTTGGTAAACGTCTTAATTCTATTATGGAAGAAAAATAATGATCATCAATTATAATATGTGCTATGAAACAGTGATAGATATAAATAGTTTGGGAGAAAAGATTGGTGTGCTTTTTTTTTTTAGTTAATTCTGCTGCTTGTTGTCGCATATATTGGATTTTTGAAAAAGTATGCAGAGTGAAATCTGTCCTGAAAGTTATAGCCATTTTTGCCGTGAGGGAATTGTTCCCACAGACCGTGCCTCTGTAGGTACCAATAACTGGATAGGGCAAAAACAGATCACAGGTCTTTTTATTTGTGTAAGTCTGACAAGCTCCAATAGGATTGTACAGAGAAAGACTGTGAGTATAAATAACTTGTAATTATTTTGACTCGGACCTAAGAATAGTGATGACTGATATTAGTCTATTATCAGCCGTGAATGTTAGTATTTATGTAAAGTAGTAATTAAAATCAGACTTATGATCATGTTTGTAAATGCCGAACTTTTAGAGATCTGTGTTTAAAAGTTAATAACTATTTTTTTCATCATTACTAGGGATAATATTCTTTAGACTTGTATTTTTTTTTTCTTGATTTGTTGGCAAGTGAATACACAACAGGATTACAATGAATAAACCAAGAACATGTGTGAATTAAATAAAAAACTTATAAAGAATTTGAAGTTTATTTTTTTATTATGATGAAAAACAAATGTGTGTTGTTATTCACATCGTACATGTGTTTACCAAAGTTGAAAGACATTTTCGCACTCTTCATAAAAATTATGATGATTATCCATGAGGCACTGCATTAAGAAAAGTTAAAGTCCAATCACTAAAGACACAACTCACTGTGTAACAAAATTTTTTTTGTCAAATACAATACAAGCACAAAAACTGCTACAATTGCATCACTCAAAGTTGCTGTGTATACAATAAACCTTTTCAAATGGAAAGAAGCCTTTATCAAAACTGGTGAAGTATTATTTGAAAATTTTAATTATAACTGAAATAATGACTTCTATCAACATTATCATGAAACAATCATGCGTAAGACGGAAGAAACTAGTCAAAATTTTGGAAGAGATTGTGCATAAAAATATTAACAATTATAACTTTTTATCACTACAGTTTGATGAATCTACTGATTATACAGGTACTGCACAATTATGTATTTTTATTCGCATCGTTTTTGATATGTCGGCCACAGAAGAATTATTAATAATTATTCCAATTCAAAGAAGGACGAGATCAAGATATCTATGATTTATTCAAGAATTACATTGTACAAACGAATTTTTCAATTCACAAATTAATAACTACCTATGGAACTCCTGCAATGATTGGCAGTAAAATTGATTTTGTTACTCTGTAAAAATGGTACTGATATATCTAGTTTTATGGACTCATTACATCAGCATGCCTTGTGTTCAAAAGTGAGTTGCCTTCAAAATTATTGATAAAATAAAATCAAAAAGCTTGTTACATCATCAATTCTGGGATTTGTTAAAGGAATGCAGGAGTGAACATGGTGAATTATTAAATACTGATGTAAGTAAAGTCTAGCAAAATTTTTAATCAATTTCAGAGAACGTCTACCATAAATATGATCATTTTTGGAAACTAAAGGTGATTCATATCCACAACTGAATGACTTGACCTCCCCATTTTCTGTTATACACCTGGGTCTCTTTTTACGCGGATTTATTTAACGCGATTTTGAAGTTACGTGATTCATGTTTCTCCGGAAGTCGAACTCCGATAATGCGCTATTACTTTAAATAATAAATTTCGCGCACTTACATCATATTGAAAGTAATAGCACATTATTGGAATTCGACTTTCATCTTAGTAATTTCAATATTTTCAGTGCTTTATAATAGTAAGATTTTATGCAATAATGAAATTAAAATCATGATTTCCACATTTTATATATACACACTTGAAATTTTACAAGATTATAATGTAAATTTGTTCAAACATTGTGTGTGTTAATTTTGCATTTTAAATCACATTCTGTTTTTGATTTTTAAAAAAGAACCTAATCAATTATTAATCATTTAGTGTCTGCAAGTCTATTTTTAAAAGGTGAGTAATAGCAGTGGGCACAATTAAAATTGAAAATTAAAGACAAAAATAGGAATTTAATTTTTAGTTGTTAGATTAATTACGTTGTCACCAGAAAACCATTAACACAACATGAGAGTGAGGTTGGCGCTAGTTGTATTTCCTCTTGTGAAGAATCTGATTTTTTACCAGTGTGCAAACGAACCTGTTTAACGGCAAATAGCGATAATAATTAAAACCTGTATAAAAAAAATGTAAATTACGGTAAATTATGCATAAAAATATATTGTTTTGAATAAAATTAAATATAGTTGAGAAAAGTTTGTCTTGTATCAATTTTTTTCAATTTGAAATTTTTTATTAGTTATTTTATTTCCTTATTTTTTTTGCGCGAATTTTAAAGTAATTTTACGTTGGTGCTTTGCTTTTACGCGATTTTTGAAAAATCACCGTCCATATCCCCCTTTTTCAAGGTAAGTTACGTCTATTTTTGCGCGCGCGTGTTTTCTGAGGAACCTATCTATCGCATAAAACAAGACCCAGGTGTATTACAGAAAAACTAAATAACTTAAATGTAGAACTACAACGAAAAGATAAAACTAATAATTATGATAAGCATTTTGAAGTCATTCAAGGAATAATTAAGTAAACTTGTAATACAAAAAGCATCCTGAATTAAAACATTTTTAAAATATGGTTGACGAGTCTAAACATAGAAAGAATCTAATCTACAACAAATGTTGAAAATATATTCCTCATAAAGGAATTTGCAAGGAAGATTTGTGGAATTTGACAAACTTGAAGATAAATCTACTTTTTTGTCTTATCCGTTTAATGTTGATATCACTATGAAATTAAATGAATTTGTACATACAAATTCAGCGGGCCTCGAAGAAAAAATATTAAATGTGATATACATATCAATGGCTTCGAATGAAAGCTTCTGGACATTAATAAGCAGGGATAAATATTTGGAGAGATGCTGCATATTTCAATGCATTTTTTGGTTCAACATATTTTTGCAAATCAGCATTTTCCTGCATGAATGTGGTAGGTCACAGTTATTGGATCTACATTTGGAATCGTGTTTAAGAATTAATTAGTTTAAGTTCCTACGAGACAAATTTTGACAAATTTACCAAAAGTGTAATTTTTTTTTTACATATATAAAATTGGCATCTAATTTATTTTAATACAATTCTAAAACAGTTTTTTTTTTTTGAAAATTCAGGACCAGCTCTAGAAAATAATTTATAGATAATTTAATAAATATTTTATAAAGCGACATGGACAAATTGTAATACTAGAGGGACTGAGGTAATTAATTTACTAGTAGTCATAGTAAAATATCTTCCACTGTTTGTATTTTAATAGAAAAAAAATTCATCAGTTCGTATCTTGTAAAAACGTTACCAATATTTGTGAGTACCTAAAAAGCCCTTAAAAAAACACCAATTTCTAAATACACTAATAAAAAACAGGATTTTGAATCTTTATTTTTTTTCCGGTTCGAAGCTCTGAAAAAAAAGTAGTTGCCTTCAGGTACACTTTCACCAAAAAAGTAGTCCCACAACATGTAAAAGTTTGCCACCTTTGCAATGTGACATTAAAATATTTAGAGTTGGCTCCCATGATTTGTTTATTGTAAAGTAGCTTGTCGACTGAATTTCAAATGTGCTGGTGATATCAATTCAACAATGCACACAAGTGGGTGGTATATTTTTCAACCCATTTTTAAAAAAAAGGTTACACTAAAAAATATTAATGATCAATTAAAATATAACTAAAAACATCTTACTTTGAATTGATTGCAAAATTTGCTTTTAAAATGGATAAATTTTTCTTTTGATTGTAAAAAAAAAAATTTTTTTTAAATACTTTCATAAAATATTTTTATGTGCCGAGAATTTCTTTTAAAAGTGCACAACTGTAAGAATGTTTTTATTCTTTGATTTAAATAAAAATAATTGCAAAAAATATCCAAATATTAAAAAATTATAAATAATATATAATATGTAATAAATACTTTTATTTACTGTTACTAAAAAATAATGGGGTTTTTTTTTCAATCGCAATGGGGGTTTTTATATTTAACTTGAAATAAAACCTTGGAGTATTCAGAAATTAATTCTATCACTACTTTTTATGACAAGTAATTGTAATTAATTAATTTTTAGATTCTAATACTTCAAGTTATACAAAAATACCAATTGTGATTGAAGAAAATAATTATTTTTTAACATTGTAGTCCACAATAAATAAAAGTTTATTATAAAATATTTTATACATTCCAAAATTTGAACTAGTGTGAATAAAATAGAAATGGATCTGTAGTTATCCAAACATTTTTTATCTTTATTTTTATAAATAATCATAATCTGGAAACATTCCTGAATGTACAGAAAAATTAAATGAAATATTTAATAAAAAAAAATAGAATAGAAATATTCTCAAACAATATGATAAAAATACCACCCAAATTTTCATTTTAGACTGATTTTTTTAATTTTAAATCTCAATTTCTTCAGACTCTAAAAACAAAAAGTATGTATGACACATTTAATAATAATATTGTTAAATTAATTTGGAGATGCAACTATTCATTAGTAGTATTTGTCCAATTTATATATATATACACACACAGGTGAGTAATTGCTTCCACGAACTGCTAATAAACTTTCCTATATATAAAATTAATTTTACTTACTGGAAGATAAATTTGAAATAATATTAAGACAATTCAGTATAATGTAAATTGTTTTAAAAAAATTTTTTTTTAAATGTCCATACATGAATATTTTGTGATTTTTTTTTTTTAAATGAAATTGTTTTTATAGAAAGTGTGGCCATTTTAGCTACAAATGTATTTTTTATTATATTAATGATGTATAATAGGCATGGGTGTTACATGCTGATTTCCTATTGCATTAAAAGAAAAAGTCTCATCAGCTTTTCTGTATGCTGACCACTTCAATTGATGTAGAGGACACAAAAGAATGTGGGGGGGGGGGGTGAACGATGTTACTAGAGTGAATATTTATTTTGATTAGTGTGATATAAAAATGTTTTATAAGTGATTCAAATTAATCTACTCTTATTACTTAAATATATTTAATAAGCCAGAAGAAAATGTTTATTTTGATTTAAAATTTTACATTGTTATTTAAAGTAAATTTAACACAAAAAGAATATATTATATACTAAACAAAATTTTAAAATTAATATTTTTAAATTTCCAGCAATATATTGGTGCTTTAGAAAATACTCGGCAAAGAGGATAAAAAATGGATTGTTGAATTATTACTATTAATCTGGAGAAGCCAAGGGTATTAAATTAATACTATTTTGATCTGTATATCCAATGATGCTGCATGTAGTCGGAATATATCAATATAACAAAAAAACATTAAGCATATAGTAAATGGTATTGGCATATAATTCTATAATTAAAACACTTCTTTTCTTTTCAAAAACTTTATTTGATATATATATCCACTAACGTTTCGACTATTTTTACTCTAGTGATTTTCAAGGATTTGACCCCCTTCTCAAAAAACTTTCCCTTTTTACATTTTCTTTTATCCAAAAAATCAATTGTTACAATAAAAGACTTATTTCCTTTTTCTTTCTTATATACTTAAAAAAAAAGTTTTTGAAAAGAAAAGAAGTGTTTTAATTATAGAATTATATGGCTATATGTAATGTGTATTTTGAAAAGAAAAAAAGGATTGAGTTGTGATTAGAAACAGATGTAAATGGTATTGGCCTTATTTGAATTATAATTAATGGTATTTATACTAGATACAAATGATAGTACTAATTTATTATACAATTTGGTTTTTGGTTGATGTTTATTTGTATAGGAGGGAAAAATGCTTATATTAGTATCATTGTTGGTTGATATATATTACCATTTCTAAAAGAAGTAATGTCCTTTCAAGTTTATAGTGTTTTTTCAGCTTCATTCAAATTATTTGACTTAATTAATGATGAATAACTTTTGAAATATAATTTATCTTTCCTAATTAATTATTTTGCTTTTCATATCTGGAGAAATATTATCTGGGAAGTTTCTATATTAAATGTTCAAATGATTTTTATGGTTAATATTACAAATAAAATTTTGCCGTAATTAGTTATTTCTTGAAATGAGAGATTTTAAAGTTGTAATTTACTGAAAACATAATCAAGTGATAGAACTTTCACATTATATTTGATAATTCTATTTTCATTTCAATCTTTTTGTATGAGTTTTTAAATTATTTATGTAAATATATAATAATGAATAAGAAAAAAATATTATACATGCTACATTGCTTTCTGAAAAGCAACACAGAAATAGAAACTAAGAAATCATTTTATGTTAACTTACTACTGACACATGCAAATGTTTGTGTTTTATGTGTGTATATGTGAACAAAAATTAAAATGAAGTAAAAGTACAAAATTACGTTAACCATTGATATCTTGTTTATTTTATTAAGTAAAGAAATAGTAATTTTAATCCACTAATGAGTCATGATCTTCACATTGAAAAAGAATATTAGAATAATATAATAATTCTTTTAAACTTTATTGCAATAGTGGGAAACTACTTAAAGCCATTAATGTAAATATTGAATTAATGAGAGGACCAGATTGCCAAATTTGTATAACCTTTTTCTATTTAAGAGAAAAATATTTTGTCAGGCATATTATGAGGATAAAGGCTATTTTTCCAGAATCGCATTCAATATTTAAATCAATAGTTATATTAATTAGCTGGAGGGAAGAAAAAAATTGATCAAATATAGTTTATAATAAGCTAATAGAGCAGATGAATTTATGATATATTGTTTTTAAAATATTTTGTTGGCTTAAGTTCATATTATAGGATATTTAAACTTTTGAATTGTTAGATTTGTTAGCAGAACAATGTGTAATTGATTATTGAATATCTATAATGCAGGACAGTTCTATTGGAATAAAGGGCAGCAGCCATTTGGAAGCCCTTTTTGATTTGTTATCAGTGTCCAAATTATTTAAGTTGAAGAAATATGCTATTACTGTTAAGTTAATGTAGTTTGAATTATTGATTCAAGGTATTATAAAAAAAGTGACTAAATATTAACAGAATAAATGATAAATAAATAAAAGAAAATTTAGTATGAGATATCTTTGATGGATTTTAAATAATTAAAAATTATCCTTAGTTCGCAAACATAATTAATTTATAAATTCATGCTATTCTTAAATTCAAATATGTCCCACAAAAAGTGAGACCAAAGTCTTTATATTTTGAAAAGTGCAGAAAATACATTATTTGGAAAGCTATGGATATATGAATAGTATAAAAGTGTGCCTTTGTTATCAGGGCAGTAAAGGTTAATAAGTCTTGGGTAATCTGCATTTTCATTTATTGACTTGATTACTTATGTAGATAGTTTTAAAATGGCAAGGGAGTCACTACCAAAAAATGTAATTTAAATGTAAGAGGAATCGTGTTTTTTAGTATGTGTAATGTATTTTCACTCCATATTCCAGTGATGAAAAGTATTGATTATTAATTCCAAAAAATTACTATTTGTATAATTTCGTCTAACGAGCTATATTCTAACTTCAGAAAAAGGAAGAAAATACAGATAAAAGGTGAAAGAATAAAAAGTTTTGCATTGATTATCAAATCATGTGATTTACAAATCTTATGTTAATCCTTTAGTTTGATATCTAATAATATTGTCTTAATTTCTTCGACATTTTGTTTAAATATAATTCTATATGCAACCATATTTTCCTAATGATAGCAGTCAATATTTTATCTTTTGAAATTATATAAAATGTAAACAAATCTGCCTTTTATTTGAAAACTATGCTAGAGTTACGTTCATAAAATATTTTTTTGAAAGTCTTATTGTTTATTCTCATAGTAGACTGAATAACATCACATCCAGCAAACAATTTTTCTGCCTACAGAGCATTCTTGAGTAAAAAAATTTAGTGGTTCTTCTATAGGAATCAATATTTCAGGGAATGAAATACTATTGTTATATATAATTACATTGAGATAAATTATATCTCTAGAATGTTGGAGAATGATTGTGCCTCAACACTAAAAAGATATTTGAATTGATTCATATACTCAAGCTTATCCACGCTAAAAAATATTTTTTTCCCATTTCTGATTGATAAAGGACTATAAGATTGCATTCAAAGTCTTAACATTTTGTAAATTTTTCTAATAAAATAATTATAATTTAATTATTTTTGTTAATTTTCTGATTTGTTTTTACTTATGCGCAGTGAGTTACCAAATATGTTATTTGTATACAATTCTCATAAGATATATTAAATAAAATTTGATTAAAATAAAAAACTGTCAAAAAATATTGTGACAGCTAAACAGAACTTTGACTTTATCACAATGAAATTAGAGGAATTGGAAAAACAGTCAATGTTTTTTAAATATAGGCTATATTATTTTTTTTTTTAAAAAAAAAAAAATTCTGCTTATTAAAGATTTCCATGATAAAACCAAATATTTTTCTTTTACACTATAGATATTTGATTTTTTGAATTTGTTTAATATAAATGACTTTATAGTGGTTTCAGTTGTTGATATTGATATATTAATTATTAATATTTTTCCAATTTCTTTTATCAGTTCCACCTCTCATCTTAATGTATTGCAGCATCCACCAATATAGAAACTCATATTTACTGACCATACATTTTGCTCCTCAACTGAGCTAGAGATATCAAGTACTTTAATCTCCACATTTTGTGTTAACAGTTCAATATTTTTTTCATTACACTTCTTATAAGATAGGATCTGATGTCTACCCTGAATACTTTTTTTTTTCTTAAAAGTGAATAATATTAAAACATATCTTTAGTATAGATGATTGTCCACCAAATTTTATTCATATTAAATAGCTTGTATACAAGGAGTGAAGAAAAGTGGTATAACATTTGAAATGAAGATGGTAAATTAACTCCAACTTTGTTTCCTATTATTATGACAGTGGTCTTGGAAAATGTGAGTTACTTTAAATGCTTTAATAGCTATTTAAATAGAAAGATAAGAATTAATTATTGAGTCCAGTATACTGCTTCTGCTCTTTAACAAGTTAAAAGATTGGGTATTTTATTACAATAATATACCTTCTGTAATTTGCAAGTCATAAAATTTTATAAGTAGAATGGCATGATCATAAAACCAGTGAGTATGACTTTCAACTTACTGGATGTGATATTACAGAATCTTATTGTAAAATCACATCTTTGTTCTGTTGGACATATGGAATAAATCAGGCATGTCAAACTCATTCAAACAATGGGCCATTTAATGTGACTAGTAAGATTCTTGCGGGCCACATCACAAATTTTCTTAAAATTTTATTTTGAAGTGATAATGCAGGAATATAGGTGGGGTAATTAAAGCTTATGTAGTTTAGTGAATCAATAATATACAATTGATATAGTATTGCTTTTATTTAAACATTATTTTATTTGGTTACATATTTATAAAACTATAATTTATTGTTTTTATTGGAAACTTGCCAGCACTTTCCTCTTACTAGTTTTCCAATATCTGGATTCAAAGACAACAAACAATTTTCATTATGGCAGATAGATTTTTATTAGTTAATCTTGATCTATAAGCTGTTTTATTTAATTTCATGCATGAAAATAATTGCTCATATAATTATGTACTTCCAAAAAAGCATAAAATTTGTGCCGCAAATTTTTTAATTTCCGAGTATCTTTCACCTAAATAGGAATATATTTTGGCAGTTTCTACTTCTCAGTATTTGTTTTTTTAAATCGAATCATTCTGGAAATCAATTCCAGTCGTTTCGAGTCGGAGCTTTTTCAACTTCAAAGGCAAAAGGTCCATTGAAAACAAAAAATTTCTTTTTGAAATCATCAAAACGTTTATCGAATTCGTTGTTTATTTTTTCAATTTTTGCAGAGTATTGTGAAAATGAGCAACTTTGATTTTGTGCTTTTAACTGCTCACATGTAGGAAAATACATCAAAACGTTTTTTTTGCAAATGATTTTTAAGCAAATTCTGTTTTTGTACAAAGCTTGCAACTGCATCATACATGTTCGTTATCAATTGATCTTTGCCTTGCAATGTAATATTAAGATTATTCAGATGGCCTATAATATCTATTAAAAATGCTAGGTCTTGTACCCATAATGGATCTTTTTTAACCATATATTTTCAATGTTTTCATCTTTCAGTTCAAAAAATAATATTTCCTCCAAAAGCAAATAGAAGCTCTTTAGGACATAGCAGGACAACCAATGAACTTCTGTGTAATAAGGAAGATCTTTGAATTCAGATTCTAAATCTTCAAGAAACGAAGTAAATTGGTGATAGTTAAATGCTCTCGATCAAATAAAGTTGACTATCTTTGCAACTGTTTTAAGTACTTGGTCCATTTTTAAATAGAGAACTTGTTAGTGAATGAGGCATTGAAAAGCTTTGATTTTCAATTTATCTGGTTACTCATCTTGTAATTTCATTGTCAGTTGTGACACAAAACCTTTAGTTTCACCCATCATTGATTTAGCGCCATCAGTTATCACAGAAACAAGCTTATCAAGAGGCAAGTTAAATTTTACTAAAATGCTCCATATGGCATCAAAAATATCTTAACAAGTTGTTCTGTGAAGAGGGATGAATTCCAACAATTCTTCGGTAATCCTCATGTTATCGCAACCACACAAAAAAACAGCAATTTTTGCAACATTTCATATCCCTGCTTTCATCAATCGCAATTGAAAAGAACTGGATTTTTGTAGATATTTCCTGTAGTTGCGAAGTGATATCATCTGCCGGTTCAATAATTCTATTTGCCACCGTATTTCTTGATAATGAGATATCTCTAAATGCCTGTACCTTTTCTGGGCAGACAAATTCAGCGGCTTTTATTATACATTCCTTGATTAAAGAACTATCAATGGATGATTTTGAATATTTTGCTAATAAATAGCTTATTTCATAACTAGCTCTTGTTACTGATTCATTACTTTTCATGAAATTTTGTAAACACTCCTTGCTGGCTACTTAATGAATTTTTCATTGTTTTTAATTTTTCTTCTTTTATTTTTGTTTCAAAACACAAAAATTATTCTTCATGATTAGTGCTATTCGCTTAATGTTGTATTCTTTAGCAACACTAATCGTTTCTTTGCAAATTAAGTACATAATCTTATTGTTCACTTCCACTCATAAATAGTTCAATTCCCATCTTTCTTGAAATTTTCTTCCCTCGTCATCAATCTGTTTTTTTATTTAGTGTTGGAAGTGGCATTTTCTGTAATAAAAATAGGGCTTTAGATTTAAATTTTAAAAATTGCAACCATGTTTACACTACATTTTTTGAATGAGTTATAAAAGAAAACAACCCACAAATTTTTAACACCGATCGGGACAAAGAAGCTAGTGCAACTGCCTTTTGTTATAATTCTAAGAAAAAAAAACAATTATTTGCAGATAGAATTGCTACATTGGTGGTTCAAATAGCTGACTAAAGTTTTGCTGGAATGTATTTTTGTTCTTGGAAGCACAGCAGCACATTATTAATGTTGCCAGCTTTGGTGTACATCATATCTCAAATGGTTCATGAAAGCGTATCGTCAAAAATATTTAGCTATGTGTGTAACTAAGAATTATAAATTAGCTATGTATATAGCCAATAATTATTTGATATATTTTAGTTCATGTAATTAAATATAAAGGCTTGTTTTTCAAAAAGTTTTTTAAATTAATTGTTTGCAACGTATTCTGTTTTCATTTTATTGCATAGCATCGTAGCTGCTGGCCACCAGTTTGACATGTCGGGAATAAATGAATAACATGTTTCCTAGTATCTTATGAATTTAAACATTTTCATCAGATAGGTAGACCCTATTTATAATATAAAAATTTCTTGAAGATGTTAAAGAAATGTAATTGGATAGCTGAGAATAGAATATATTGGGGAACTTCAATTTGATGTCTTTTAGAAAGAAAGGTTTGGTCCAAAAGAAGTTAAAATACAACATTTGCAGAATGTTAAGCATAATAATTAATCATATTCCATATATGAAATTATTTGCGTTTCTCCCATTGGTTTCTATAATCATTGCAAAACATTTCTATTTTTTGTTTTTGTGTATTTTCTTTTGGAATGGGAATGGTCATACTATTTACATGCAGATGCTATTCATGAATATATAAGAATAATGATATTATTTGATGAGATGGTTGATAATATCGTTAAAAGCAGGACAATAGGGATTTTAATAAATGCTATTTGGAGAAATGTTAATGATGTGCAAAATGGACCTATTGGATATAAACATAAAATAGATAATTAAAAGGTCTTTTAAATAAAAATAATGGTTGTGATGAAATACATTAATATATTGGGAATAAAGATTTTTAAAAAGAAGGTAAAAGCATTTGTAAAAGATAATGGTTGTAATGATCATTAATAACAAGCTTTACTCCCATTAAGAAAAATGGCATATGGAAATCATTTTACTAAATCTAATATAAATGGATTCACAAAAATTGGATATTCAACCAAATATTGTTTTTCAGGAATAATATATTGACTGCTGAAGATAGCGTTATATTGAAACCAAAAGAATATCTAGGGCATCATTCATTCCTAAAGATCGATCTAACAAATTTTAATACTTATAATGTGCCTTAATATAAATTTGTTTTTTTTCGTAAATAAAAATATCCAGTAATTAATACATGCTGATAATGAAATACTTGTTTTTTGATGAGAAATAAAGTGATATATTGTTTATTGACCTAGTTGTATTAAAATTTTTCATTTTAGTAATAAATATTATATGCCATTTTAAAAGTAAATATGAATTTATTTTTATTTATCATTTTTTGCATTTGGCTTTTTTTTATAGTTTGAGAAAAATCGGTTCTCGTCTGATCCTTCGTGTCAGTCACGGGTGGCGATTTCTAATCAAAAACACATTAATATAAAATCCTGGGCCAGCGATTTTCTATTAATATTGAATTATTTTTCCCAAATAATATTTTTGATGATGGTATAATAATAGTTGTTTTTTTTTTTTTAATTTTTATTGACAAGAGGGTCTTTATTGGTGTGTGTTCAAATAGTTATTTGTATTTTTTTTTTAAATAGTATTACTGTTTTTGTAAAATTGGATTGCCGAAATTTAAGAGAGAACGGGTTTTTTTTGGATGGATCTTTAAAGAATAATTGACGTTACTTTGATAGGTTTCCATTTGATTGCCGACAACAATTAGTGGGAGGGGTGTTTTTGTGTATGATTAAATAATAATTTACGTTACTTTTATAGGTTTACATTTGATTGCCGACAACAATTATTGGGAGAAGTGGTTTTTTTTTTCGTGTGTGTATGTTTAAATAAAAATTAAAACCGTTACTTTTATCGGTTTATATTTGATTGACAATCAATTTGACTTCTTTTCGTTTATAAATTATGGTTTTGGTTCTACAAATAAATATTTTTTGACAATGGGACAATAATAGTTGTTTGTTTAATTTTTATTGACAAGAGGGTGTTTTTTTGGTGTAGTTTCAAATAGTAATTTGGTTTACGTTTAAATAATAAGTTACGGTCTTACTTTGATTGTTTTACATTTGATTGCCGACACTAATTATTGGGAGAAGGGATGTTTTTTTGTGTGTACGATTGTAGACAACAATTATTGGGAGAAGGGGTGGGTTAACCGTTTAAAGAATAGTAGTTTACGTTACTTTTAGTGGTGGTGTACATTTGATTGCTGACAATAATTAGTGAGCGGGGTGTGTGTTTTGGGGTGATGATTAAATACTAATTTACCTTCCTTTTATTTTACATTGCCGACAACAATTATTGGGAGAAAGGGGTTGTTTTTTTTGTGTATGTTTAAATCAAAATTGAAGTTACTTTTATCAGTTACATTTGATTGACAACCGATTTTACTTTCTTTTTTTTTTCGTTTATAAATTATGATTTTGGTTTCCACAAAACCTAATATTTTTTGACAATGGGACAATAATAGTTGTTGTTTCTTTCATTTTTATTGACAAGAGCGGGTCTTTTTCGGTGTATGTTCAAATAGTAATTTGGGTTACGTTTAAAAAATAATTGGTTTACCTTACTTTTACTACTTTACATTTGATTTCCGACAACAATTAGTGGGAGGGTTGTTTTTGTGTACGATTAAAGAATAATTGTATGTTACTTTTATTTTTGATATTTGATTGCCGACAACAATTATTGGGAGAAAGGATTTCGCGTTTTATTTTTTGTTTGTGTGTATGCTTAAATCAAAAATTTAAGTGACTTTTATCGGTTACCATTTCATTGATGACTGATTTGTCTTTCTTTTTTTTTTTTCGTTTATAAATTATTTGGGTTTTCCCAAATAATATTCGCTTTGACAATGGGACAATAATAGTTGTTGTTTCTTTAATTTTGATTGACAAGAGCGGGTCTTTTTCGTGTATGTTCAAATAGTAATTTGGGTTATGTTTAACTAATAATTTACGGTCTTACTTTGATTGCCGACAACAATTAGTGAGAGGGTCCCTTCCCCCTTATATGATTAAAGAATAATTAATGATGTTACTTTGATTTGACCGTCTGATTGCCGACGGCAACAATTATTGGAAGAAGTGTTTTTTGGGCTATGTTTAAATAAAAATTTTAGTTACTTTTATTTGACATTTGATTGCCGATGACAACAATTATTGGGAAGAAGAAGGGATGTACGTTTAAAATAAAAATTGAAGTTACTTCTTTTCATTTTGACATTTGACAAAGGCCATTTGGAATCCCTCAAACAAGCTTGCCTTTACGAATTGAACATTTCCGTCGTTGGACACAATGAGACTTACAAATGAAAGTCAAAAAATGTTTTTGGACCTCAGATCTGCATATATTTGCCACACAATCCAATCTTTTCTTTCAGCAGCAGGATGTTTTTGTTTTTTTTTTTGCTGTAGAAATATTCCAGCGCCGGCTTCCATGACTGGCAATTCCCATCTCTTTTCAAGTTTTTCTGTTGTTTGAATTAGTCATCTTCTTGGTCTCGGAAAATTTCTCACTAAAACTTGACTCAAAGCGTGATCGTTTAAAAATTTCGGTACGCTAACCCACCCTAATCGAGAATTTAGGAGACTTATAGCTTTACGAGGAACAATCACTTCACTGTTTAAATTGTTAAAAGGTAACAGTACATCAATTCATCTTAAAAAAAAAAGGCCCCAATGAAAAGTTAAATACTTTTGACACGATCAAATTAACACACCCTCGTACGATATTGTTACATCAAATACATAACACAGCATTACGATATAGTGTGTGACACAAACAACTATGGCATTTTCCTCTGCTTTTAGCATCGAAAAAAGCCACACCGTTAGCCGCTAAGCCGAGTTAACACTTTCTAGGTTTTATCGTAGAAAGAAGACTTAACTCCAAGTTAACAATCTTTCTAGGATTTATTTTAGAAAGAATGCTTAATTAAAGGCTTGGGTGCGGCCGCGGAAACGGCATATTTCTAGAAATTTAGCTAGAAATGATGAAGTGTTTTGGGATGCTAGTCGAATATGAGCACTACTGTAATCTTTTCTTGCAATCGAGTGGTGCATTTGCAAGTGAAAGACTAAGCAATAAATAACTAAACTATATGTGGAAAGCACATTTATTTATACAAGTAAATACATTCAGTATTTATCATAATTAAATTCCTTATTGATGTCTTTCACTAACAAAGTGATCAGTGGTAAAAAGCAACTGGTAGATCACTTACTAAATTGGCACCATTTTTTTTTAATTCAGTATTTCTATTGCATAAATTTAATTGCAGTGATTGTGTGTGTGTGTGATTTCACAAATTGTTCTATACATTAGAGATTAATACAATTGTAACCTTTATAAGTTTTTTCAAATTTTATTCTGAAAATTTAATAATTTTTTTTATATAATGTGTTTTATGCAATAAATAAGTTTGTATAATTGATTTATTGTATTTGTATATATTAATATTTTGAAGATTGTTTTTTAATTTTTTCTCATCTGATTTATTTCAATTAAAAATCTGTTCATTATTAGAATAGAATTTAAAAATTGATTATTATGTATAATGCTTTATATTGATCAAAGATTGTATTTATTATTTTATCTCTGTAGACATTGTGTTATTTAATTGTTATCATCCTGGAAATTAGTTGAGACTTAGAAACTAATTCTAAAACAATATTTTTCTGCATAGATAGGTGTTTGTTTTTTTTAATTTGAAGTGTGTTTATTATTTTGTTAAAAAGCTACATAACAGTTATAAATCAAAGATAGCTATTCATTTTATTACTTTTTAATTAAAAACAAGTAACTTTGTCTCTAGTTGTTTCTTATTTTATTTGTTCTATAAAACAGGTTTTATATTAAATAATGTATTATATGTGAAGTAGATTTATTTATATAAAAATATGAATCTATAGAATAATATTTACATCAAAAGTTTTTGTCAGTTTTTTTTTTTTTTTTTGACATTTATTATTGGTCTTTAGAAATGTCTTACTAATTTTTTCATGAGGAAAATGACATCTTTATCAAAAACTACTTTTAAAAGATTTAGTGTAATAGTCAATAAAAATTAAAGTCATATATCACATGACCTAATTTTTTAAGCTTGTAAATAAAAAACAATGAGCTGTGCTAATTGCTCTAACAAGCTTTATTGATAAATGCCAGCAAGAGAAAGCATTTAAAAATCTCTATCTAGAAACCACACCCCAGTCTGACCAATGGTTTCATGCTTTGGCACTCTTCAATGAGACGCTATATCTTTGCTCTTATATAGTGCAAGATTAATTTTTTCATTTATGAAGTTTACTTATTTTCTATTTACTTTCTTTAATTAGAGAATATAAACTTCAGAAAAAATCTCAAAAATATAACATTTTCTGCTTAATGTAAGCTATAGACCAGTGATTCCCAATGTGAGGCATATACGCACCACGTGGATGCAATTTAATTCTTAGGGGGGGGGCTATTCGAGAATGAGTTATTAACAGTGAATTTTTTTTAATTATTAACTGAATTTAAAAGCCTGCTAATTGTTCTTACATCTTATTATTCATAAATTAAGTTAAAGAATCCATGCCATCCTCTTTTCTGTTTAGATAACTTTTACTTCTTATCTCTCCATTGTTATTTGGAACAAGTTCAGCAGCTTTGAAACTCTATTTATTTACTTCTATTGTCCTTTCATTAATGGCTTTTTAGGTTTCCTCAACATGAATAAGATTTCACTTTTTGAATAATAAGAATTATATGTCACAGGGAAAGGGGCGGTCAGAATTTTAGAGATGTTTAAGTGGGGCATGACCGAAAAAATGTTTTGGAACCACTATTATAGACCATTCTTTTATGTAAACATGAAAAAAATTATTTATAGTCTATGCTTCATTTGATTTTTCTCATACCATTATTCTGTTATAAAGAAAAGCTACTTTGAAGTGTATATGGTATTGCTTTTGGTAAACACATTCAATGAATTAGATCATATTTGTTGTTACAGTTTTATTTTTAGAGAGATTGAATAGTTTGAGGTGACTGATGTGGATATGGAAGTAATTTTATAAGAAAATTAATAAACAAAGACTAGTTTTGAAAATTATAAAAAGTAAAGATTTGCAATTTAAAATATGTGCATTTTATACAATTAATTATTTTGTAGTAATTAGAAATGTGACTCACATCTGTACTTTTATATATAAAAAAAATTAATTTGGCGTATGGTAAGGCCTAGTAAACATAATAGATTTATCAAGCTGATTAACAGATACAATTCCCACCCACTCCAGTATTGGCCAAGAGATTACTCCAGCCATCAAATATTATTAATATAGTTAATATGGAGGTTCATACAACCTTTTATCTCTGAGACTCTCTTTTGAACCTTCAGTGGTGCACCACTGGGTTGTGACTCTTCTGTTGAAATTATCCTGTTGTCTTCTTTCTTGACTCTTGTTAGGCTGCTTTAACTCTTCTGCTAGACATATTCTGTTGCCTTCCTTCTTGTTTCTTGAACTTAAATGTAACTGAACAGATTTATATTTTGGGGGGATTTATAGTATGAGCCGCTATTGTTCTTTAAAGTATATATTTAATTAATAAATTTTCTAAATTCCAAAGATTATCTTTTACTAGAAAAAATCCAATTACAGATGTAATTAGTTTTTTCTTTATGAGATAAAATTTGTAACTTTAATTCCCTGAGAAATTTTTTAATTTGACATATTAAAATTATTTTAAACTTATACATTTTTTAAACTAATATATATATAGCAAATTCTTCAATTCTATTTTTTGAATATTTAAATGTAAGCATAATAGCAATAGATGCTTATATTTTATATATATATATATAATTTATATTCTTAAATGATATTTTTTGTTTTTGAGAATGTTTATTTTTTATTATTAATTATTTATATTAAAAAAAATTAATCATTTTTTTTCCATTCCAATAGCTTTTATTCATTAATTTCTCTTTCATATTTATTATTTTGAGACTGTTGTATGTATTTATTTCATTTATAATAAAAAGGACGAAAATTATGTATTCAGTTTCCATCATACTTTATAACTTTCTTCATTGGTCATTGATTTTTTTAAAATGTGAATGATTTAATAAAGCGATTTGAATTGTTCACATTTTAACTCTTATCATAGTGACATATCAGAATATTTTGTATGTAAATTAACTTCTTATTATAATTGATCTTTAAAAAAATAAGGTTTATGTGCTTAATCTTTTCGCTGACGAAGCAGCCATATTGAATATTTAAATAATTATGCTAAACCACAAATTTTGTCATAACTCTCCATTCTTATCTCATAACACTAATACACTTGAACATATATATGTCGAAAAGATAAATAATCACCAATATACATATTTCATGCTAAACCAGCAATCATCAGTTGGTCCAGATTATCATCTGTACACATATATGCAATAAGTGCTCAGATGCTTGTAAAGCAGCTGTGCTAACCACTCGGCCACCAACGCTTGACTTCTAATATTTTGTTGTTCTATATGTATAAATTCCATAATAAAAAAGACAAGCTGTTAACTAAATTAGTTATTCACAAAATTGTTTGATACTATATTTTGTAATAACTTTTTGCATTAAATAAGAAGATATTACAAAACAATTCTTTTGTATACTGACTTCAATCATTGGACATTAAGATTTTTAGCCTCAAGAGATTAGAAAATAGTTAACTTTTTTTTATGTTTAACATTTATTTTGTTTCAAGTAAAAATTAAATTGTATATAAAAAAGAAATTTGAAAAATGAAAGGAAACAGTGCACATCCTAGTATTATATTATAAGTACAAATGTTTTATATAATGTAAGCTATAAAAATACCTAAATGCTATTTTGTACAACAAATATACTTATAAATCAATTTTTACATGTTTACCTGATTTTTTATTAAGCAGCCTACTTAACTACATGGTTCTTAATTTTTTTTTGTATTGCACTTAATTTGTCACTATTACTTACATTTAAATTTTGAACCCTACCTAATACACATTATAGTGAGAAAGAGATTAGTTCTCCAAGTAATGTTAAACTTTTATTTTCCATAACTAACATAATAGTATTTAAAAAAATAGTATGAGCATTTGATGAGCAACAACAAAAATTTCAATAATAAAAAAATGACTATCAGGTAAGCAATATCGGTTAGTTAATAAAAGCTTATAGGTATTTTTGAATTAAACTAAATTAGAAAACATTATGCATAAAATGTATTTGTTCTTTGTTTATGTACAATTTAAAAAAATAATATAAAATAACAATTCCTGTCAATTGTTAATACAGAGTTTAATATAAATAAATAAAAACAAATAATATTTCCAAGCGCTTTCAACTCATACGAGTCCTTATCAAGGCAGTGTAAAAAATTCTATTTTCTCCTAGGTGATGAATCTAACATTTCATTGTATTGGCCAGGAACAACTAATCGGAAAGCTGGTTAATTTCGAATTCATGGCACAAGATGAATTCTGTATAAAATATGATTCTTTAATCTTGCGTTTTTTATCATGTGTTTCATGCATTAATATTGTAAAATCCTTTGGACTACATATATGGCCTGTATTATTTTGGTGAACATAAAAAGCTGAATAATCTATCATCTTCTCTTGCTCTATTATAAGTATATTTATGTTGTTGAAGGCGATATTTAATATTTGTTTTGGTTTCTCCAACATATATTGCACTACAATTTATTTGCGGGCATCTAATAGAGTATACGACACTGCTTTTATCCTCATTTATTATTTCCATAGAATTATTTATTAACCTATTAAGGTTAGAATCTTGACTTAAAACTTTTATTATATTTTTATTAATATTGGGAATAAAAGCTAATGACATCCATGGTTTATTATTCATATTTATATGGTCACTATTATGACATTGATTATAATTGATTTTCGATTAGCATGGAGTTGTTCCTGGCCAATACAATGAAATGTTAGATTCATCACCTAGGAGAAAATAGAATTTTGTACACTGCCTTGATAAGGACTCATAAGAGTTGAAAGCGCTTGGAAATATTATTTGTTTTTATTTATTTATATTAAACTCTGTATTAACAATTGACACAAATTGTTATTTTATATTATATACAGAAATATTATTTATTTATTTATGTACAATTTAATATTTTATACTTAATACTAAAAAAATTAAATGTTTGCTATAATGTGTGAATATCCATAAAAGTCTTTGATATCTTGTTTATATATATATATAAATAAAGGAAATCCATGCTTATATTCAGGTCTTGATAGAATAAAGCTAGATTGTCAATTTAATTTTTTTTAAAATCTTGTTATATAGATCTGTATAGTATATCATAAAAGGAGAGGGCACTTTCTTATCTTGATTGCTTTTAAATTGTGATATTCAGCTATGATAAAAATTAATTTTGAAAATTTCAAAAAAGAAAAATTAATAAAGCATATAATTTAAGCAACTTTTTCAAAATAATGTAACAATTCAAGAAAGTTGTGATTTTTGAATCAAAATACTGAAACTCAAAATGGACAATTTTTTTTTTTATCCCAAAAGAGACTAAGTATAACAAATTTGATCTATCTGTGGATATGACAACTTGCTATCTCAATATGTTTTTGTTTGGGGTTTTTTTTCCACAGTTTGTGAAAAATAATATCTTTGTCAAAAAGATTATAACATGATCCCCTTTTTGAGAAAAAGGTACTCCATGACTGTACTTTATTTAAACAAAACATTTAATTATCAAAGTGACCCTTTATAAGTTAAAAAATAAAAGCAAAAAATAAATATAATTTAAATTTCACCCAGAAAAAATTAATCATTAATCAAATAAAATGTTGAATGTTCAGAAATATAAAAAGGGAAAAATACATTGCACAATCTTCCTTTCTTGAACTGATGCTTCTATATTCATCTTTCACAAATGTATTTAGGGATTACAAAAAAAGAAATTTATTGAATAAACGAAAAAACTGTTCTGTGCATGATTATAATACCCCTCCCCCTGCAGTGGAAAACAAATTACGATTGCTATATTTTGTTTTCATAGGCTGTATTAATACTTTATTTTGTAGCTAACATGTACTAGATATGCATTTACAGATCAATACTGAATATTAGCTGAGTTGTTTGTGAGCCATCTGTCTGAAATAAAAGACCTAAACTTACTTATGATCTAAAATAAATAAAATTACAAGCATGTGTAGCGCTTGAAAGATAAGCTTTCAAGCGCTACACACGCTTTTAATTTTATTTATTATAATATTAAGAGAGAAGTTTAAAATTCTTACATTTATGATCTAAAAGAAATTTGAAGCTTTACGTAGTTCAATCTCAAACCACAGATCTTAGGCATGGCAACTAAATACACACATCACAGAGTCCTTGAAATCCCCTGTCTTAGTAAATTTTAATTTGTATTAAATTTGAATACTATATTTACATATCATTTATATTCATTAGTCTAAGAAATGCACATTTCCTATATTTTAATAATTTATAACCAAATTTTGAAAAAAATGTATCTAATTCTAGGGTTTGTGAAATAGTAATGATACTTTTCGACTTTATATGAGAGTATGTTCAGTTTTGAATTATTTATGCTACCAAGATTAGAATGAATGATAAATTTTATTCATTAGTTTTGCATATACACCTGGGTCTCGTTTTATGCGATAGATATGTTCCTCAGAAAATGCGCGCAAACGAAATCGCGCAAAAATAGACATAACTTACATTGAAAAAGGGGGGATGCAGTCTGTGATTTTTCAAAATTCGCGTAAAAGCAAAGCACCAACGTAAAATTACTGTTTCGAAGTCCTATTTTTATAAAATAATAATGACTTGCCTTGCACTCGTCATTTTTATTTATAATGATTTAATATGTGAAATGTGGCTCTGTTAATCAACCAGTTAAAAACTTAACCTTATAGTTTTATTTAGAATTAAATTTAGCTTTGATCGTATTTATAAGTATATTTGACATTTAAATTCTTAAGTCCATAGAAATATACTTTCCCTCCTTAAATATTTATTATCTATAAGTAACTTAATAGATCGAGCATGTCAAAGTACAGATGTATTAATATTTCCTTTAGTAGCGTAGACATTTATTATCAAGCTACACAAGAGTTGGTCCCAATTTGATAGATCTAATATGCTATTAACTCGTATTTCATAGTATGAAATATACTATTCTTTGCATGGCGGATGTGATATTATTTTATAAAAATATTCTCATTTTTCTGCTATATGTAATATACGTATATTAAGATGGACCCACGGCGTTGCCAGCACATCTTCTCTTATAGGGTAGAGCAGTAGCGAAGCTTAAGTCAATTTAAGTAGAGATATCTCACGTTAGCGCTGGCGGTTAATGATCAGCGCCCAGTGGAAATGTAGTTCACGGGTGTAGCTGAAAGAGACCGCAGCGGAGATATCGAGAGCATTCGTTGGAGAGCTTCGTTGCAGACCAATTCGTTGGAGAGCTTCGTTGCAGACCAAAAAAAAAGAAAAGAAACTCGGCCCCGGCAACATTATATTTATCTTTGTTTACAAACCGAGCCCGCCCTCCAGCGGTTTCAACACGCTATTGTAAAACAACCAAATATACATATGTTCTAGCAGAAAGAAGATATGAGAAGCACCCAAACTCGCGAGGAATGGTGAACATCTATTGAGTTACCAGGTAATATTAAACTAGGAATTGAAATGGGTTTTTTTAAAAAAAAAACAAAGAGAAAAGGATTTTAAATTTATTATTCATATTTATTTTGGTTGATATGAAATATAAATGCTAGGTATTATTATTAGCAATAATTGAAACAATTTTTATATGCAATCTGGTATATAAGGTTAAAAGATATTAACCTTTTTATTATTCATTCTTGTTTTTTAAAAAAAGAGTATGCTTAAAGATATGAAGAGAGTATACATGAGTTATGGCATGAAAGTATGTGGGGGGGGGGATAATATTTTAACCAGTATATATTTTAAAAAAATTGAGTGTGGTAAAATGTGTTGTAGAGGTATTTCAAATTTATTATCATAAAGTATATTTGATAAAGGGGAATGTTTCATACTAGTGGTGATAAATAAAAATTTATGGGATTCAATAAATATATTATAAAATGTAATGTTATTTATGAGAGTAATATTTACTAAGGCTGTAACCTTAGGAATAAGCGTCTGAAAAATTCGAAGGTAGGGACCTCTACAGGTCTTAGCCACAAGCTTACGCTAGGAAAAAAAGAGGGTAACCCTTCTTTACTTCAACCTACTTTTATATATGAATAGGTGAAGCTGAAGTGGTTAGATCTAAGAGTGTGAAGCTATTCAATACTTCACTAATTAAGTCCACAATTCTTATTATACATTAATACTCGCGAAATCTTACGATTTACTAGTCAATGGAAAGATTTTATAGTAAGAAATCTATTACAATAATTTAAAGTTGTAATTATAAATTTTTATTAAACGCACATTATTATATTAAGTAATATTTACTAAGGCTGTAACCTTAGGAATAAGCGTCTGAAAAATTCGAAGGTAGGGACCTCTACAGGTCTTAACTTCAATCTACCTTAGAAAAGAGTGAATTTTAATGTAAAAAAAAAATAATAATCATGATCTTGTTTGTTGTATATATATAAAAAATTAAAAAAATATATATTGATGATGATAAAGGTAGACTTTGTTTTGTAACATGATCTCAAATATGGATAGAAAAATATTTAATGGGAAGATTGGATTCTATTTTTGGTCCAGAAGTAGTATAATAATAGATGCTGAAGGCACAGTAGGGAAAGATGAGTTGAAATTCCAGGATAGGATATAAAAATATCATCCTGAAGAACTGATTGAATAGTATTAATGTTTGTGATACCCATATAGTTGATTAGAAAGAATTGTGAGGATTTTCTGCAAAGACATGATTGTGCTTGTTGAATAAGCCAGCATAAAATCGGGGTTAGATCATTAGGAAAATGATTTCCTGCCAAAATATGACATCTCATAAATAAAGGAAACCTCTATTATGATATAGTATTTTTGATAAAATCAGTTTCTTATACATGAAGTTTTCAGGTAAATAAGAATATAGTAGGCATTGAAAGCTATTTAAATATTTTAAGAATTTTATAGTTTTTCTTCCTAAGTTTTGACAGATTAACTTAAAAATAGTAAGACCATATACAGAACAAATACTTCATATTTGAATAAAATCTGAATAAATTATTATATGAATAATGATACTTGAGATAAAATATAAGTGAGAGAGAATGAATGTATAAAATGAATTATATGAAAAAGAATCCTTAATTTCACTATTCATTTTGAATACATTATAAATATTGCTTAATTTTATTTTTTGTTGATATGATTATAGTGCATTATTTTATACAAATTTTGAATATGAAGTATAATTTAAATAGTATAATTTTATTAAAATATCTAGAGTTACAAAATATAAGGTGAATAGAGAATGATGATTAAGAAGATAACCACAAGATAACTCGTGAAGTGTAAAATTGCATAATAATAGTATGAAAGCATGCATGATGGTGAGAAGAATGAACTTATTATTTTAAAGAACTAGATAATTAATATGGAATGAAGGTTAAAATGTATAGAATAATTATTCTGTCTATCTGTGATGAATGTAAATAATTTTATTGTAAATTTATAAAGTTATATGATTATTTTGTTAATGAATTATTTAACATAAGGTGTATAGCTGTTTGTTGTTCATTATGGAAAATAAATGAATATTTTAATTTGGTATTAGTAATTTCATTGTATTTGAGAGTTATTTCCACCACAAGGTCATATCAATAAAGCGCATTATCCACACAGAATTATACATAGCATATATTGATTACATGCTTTATCTGCAAAGTTATATTTAAGAATTTATAATTGACACATTAATTATCAATTGCTTTTAAATTATATTAAAGGGAGTTTGTAGTACTTCATATTTATATTAGATATAAAAGAATCTTGAAGATTTATTTGAAAAGTACTATTAACTATTACAAAATGGAGAGCATATATAGAAATTAATAGTATGTTTTAAGAGTCACATTCTGGTTTTATAATCTAACTTCGAAATGTATTTTATACCATAAATTTAGAAGTATATTATTTCAGAGTACAAGTTACTGACCAAATATATTTTAAGGTTGTAATTCTGAAGGATCAAGTTACAATGGGTGGATGCTAAGTAATTAAGAAATGTATTTAATTAAGTTAGACTTTGTAGTCAATAGCTGTGTAATAAAGCTTTTGACTATAATTAAAATGACTATTCTATAATGATTGTTATTAGTATAGGTATGAGAATTAATTTTAGGAAAGTAAGGTTAATCAATGTTTGTAATAGTAAGTATGATTTTATTTAAATGGTTGGATCCCAGTAAAATTCCTCTTAGGAGTCAATTATTTAATTATCAATCTAATTGTTATATTATATCTTAGAATAGAATAATTATGATCCCTGAGATAGCCATAGGATAGCATTAATTCTTTTAATGTAATTTTTGTTTTAATGTTATTATTTTGAGATTCTTAAATTATATAAGAGTAGTTAAAGCATTATTTAAATGAAATATTGTGTTAGTCATTGTTTGTTGTGGGGATTTTTCTAATGATTATAATATGATGGTAGTGGGAGAATTTTTTACAATAGCTATGCCATTGTGGAGTGTATTTTATATATTTCTCAATGTTAAAGCCTCTATGTTGTAATCATCCCTAAAGTTGATCTTATGTTTTGTCATATCGTAAGTTTCAAGCCCCATAGATAGTCTTATACATTATTGTTGTTATTGGTTATTATTGAGCTAGTATCGTAGAGAATAAAGAAGGTGTGGTAGAGGTGTTGAAGAACGGAAAGGGAAGGTCACAATATATATATTGTTTACTTTGAAATATTTTACTGATGCTGTTTGGAATATTTAGTCTGTTAACTTTTATCTATTATTGTTGTTGTATTATAATATGTATTCTTCCTCTATTTAATAGAATTTTTTATTTATTTTTAAATTTTTTTAATAGTAGTATTTATTGAATTTATTGACTTGAGGATCAATTGTTTTCATTAAAGAATCATTATTAAAGATGTAAAAAATATCCTTTTCTTTAGCATGTTCAAATGTCAAGCAGCAACTGTAATTAATGTTAATCAACCTTCTGTGAAAATTAATATACTATACATATTTATTTTGTTTATAGAAATGTGACAGATTAATTCAATTATACTTATTTAAATCCATCTGGGTTAGTAAATGAACAATTATTTGTATTGCATTTAATAGTTAATATTCAATTTAAATCCAAATTTATTAATTAGGGATTTAATGTTTAACAGACTACAAATAAAATATGAGTGAAGGAAATCTAAAAATTTAATTTATTATTTTAATTCTATTTTTTTCACAAAAAGAATAGTTGTGGATATTCACTCTAAAATGAATTTATAAACTGAAAATCAGTACTAAACGGCTATACAATTTCTCCTTAATCATTAAGGATTGTTTTATAGTGTTTTTATATATATGTAGAATATATGTATGTAATTATAGTTATAAAAATAACAGTGTAAATAGGGTCTAATAAGTTTTAAAAAAATATTGAATTATTTTTCAGCTTTTGTGATAAACTCTATGGGATGTAAATGATATGATACAAAATGAAATCTTATTTTATTTTTGCTTAGGCCTTAAACCGAAATCTTGTTAGCCACTATAAAAGATCCTTGCTATACTAGTTCTGTTTCATTTGAATATATTATTATTATTCTCATGCTTCAAAGGACTTTTTTTAAATTACGAGAAAAAGCTACTTTTATTTGAACCACCTATGGCAATACAGTTAAAACTGAGTGATGCTTAGTTGAAACAATATAATTCAGGTTACAGGGATTGTAGGAGATTGCCAGTGGTTTACAGAAATCATTTACATCTGTAGTTATTTGGTTAACAATGTTGTCTTGTGCATCACACAGAAAGTAACGAATAAATTAGAATTTTAGGTTGTTGTTATTTTTGTAGTTTTGTTAAGTTACAGGCCTAAACTTAACACATTAGAGCCCCAAGTGCTGGTGAACATGTTTGCATCTGTTATTTTTATGTTTTGTTGGTGAGGGTGTGGGAATGTTTTCAGAGATTATTATTGTAAATGAAGATGCACCTTAAGCATCAAAATGCATGTGGTATGGTGCTACCTCATGATTGTGAAGCACTGTTTTTCAAAGAATTTTAGAATGTGATTGATATTTAAGTTGTTGTTTTTTTAGTATTACTGAGATAAGGTTGCAGTTGTTGTCTAGCTTGGAACAAATATAGTGCTGCATTTCTGCTTCCTTACAATACAGCATACATGAATCTATTACATTCTGATGATTTCTTTTAAATCTTAGAAAATCTATAGTAGGTTGGAGCTTCAAAATATAATTTCAGTAGGAAGTCAAAGTACTTTGCTGTAATGATCAGTTTGTTTTTGGTAGTTATTTGTTATTGATATATAATTGGATATATTTTATGGGAGCTGTGGAGGCTAAGCTGTAAATAAGCCTTCCAGTAAATGGTAGGACAGAACTGGGGTCTTTGAATATTGAGTAGAGGCTCAATCAGAGCCTTCCAATAGCCATTATGGAAAAGTGATCAGTCAGTTGGCGTGATTTTAAAAGCATACAGAAATTTGAAAAATTCTTCACATTTGCAGAGATTGCAATGAGTTTTTTGTACACTCTAAATACATATAGGTTATGAAACCCAAGTTATTTTGTGTTAAGAGGCATTGGAGTTTTTTTTAGTAGAGATTGCTATTGGGTTTTGTTTTTTTTTTATTTCAGAGTAGCTGTCTCTTGTGAATATTATAAAGAATTATTATACTGCTATATGATGTATAAGAGATGGTATTTAAAGCAAACAACAATCAAAATTATAAATACAGTATTCTCTCTCATTCAATGTATTTGATGCCATGCTTTCTCATAAATAATAGTAAATCTGTGATACATGTTTGATAATTTATTCTTAAAAAGTATACACATTAAAGCTGTTAACAGAAAAAGTAGAATAATACAGTTTTGAAAAAGGTAACAGTAATAAATCAAGCGAATAACTGCATTGAGTATGCAAATCGAGAAATTGTTTGATATATGATTCATGACTGCTCATAGAAGCCAAGAACATGCATGAAATTTATGAATTCAAATTTATAATTATTTTATTAAATGTTTACTGGAATTGGGAAAGCGTGTCTACAGATACAATGGAATTATTTTTAAAGTATTTAATACTTTAATAATAATTAAAAATCTTGTATTTCATAATGTTTTTAAACATATAATTATTTTGTACAATGGGGGGGGGGGGTGGGGGTGGTGGAGGAAAAAACAACAACAAAAAGTTGGAGGGGTATTGAATTGAAGACCCATATATATATATAATTTATTTAGTTTGGATGGAAAATATTTATTATTGTTTTTTTTCATTTTATTATTGTTTTTAGGTAGAAAAAGAGAAAGGGGGGGGGGGGGAGGGGTGTATAATCCCATAAGAGGGGGGGGGGGTGCCCCCAATCCCAGGGCCCCCCCCCTGAAGAGGGCAAGACACAAGGAAGTGGGGGGGGGTGGGGGGGTGGGGAGGGAAGAGAGAGGTTATGTACAACACTCTTGGGGCCTTTGGTTTGCTGTTGTTGGTAGAAGAAGACACCACTATAAGGAGAGTGTTGTTTTGTTTTGAATTGTTTAATAACTTTTATATATGTTTATACTATAGTTCTTTATCCTCAGATCATTCATAGTTCCGATAATTCATGATGTGAAAAAAAAAATCATAAATAAATAATTTTTCTGAATACTTATTTATTTTGTTGTGCACATTAGTGGAAATGTTGCAATTACAATGGTACCATTTAATAAGGGAATAAGTCTAAAGCATGTGCGGATGAAAATGCAAAGGTAGGAACCTCTACCATTTGTAATTGTGAAAATTACTACTGTAAATTTTACCTAATTTATAGGGCAATAACTTAATACTTTTTTGCAGAATGTCATAAGAAAGTATTTTCTATGTGCAAAATCAAGTTTGCTTAAAAATTCTGAATTTGATATCGCCTGAGCATTGTACTTTTTACATTTCATCATTATCAACTTTCATCACAAGAAAATTAATAAATTTATTATTTAAGAGAGATCAATTGAACAGATTCGTATATATAGACCTCAATGTGTGTGTAACATGTAAAGGTATCTCTATTTTTGTAATTCCATTACTGTAATTGTTATAGTTCTCCCTTCTCTCAGAAGTGGACCTATTCCAGATTCCTTTTTATCTGATTGGATTAAGCATTGTTTGCTGCTGTCCAATAGGCTGATGTACAGCTAAACACATAGTTAATGATTAATAGACCAATAAGCAAGGATACCAGCTGAATCCAAATGTTTTCAATAAGGTCAGGGATCTGGCTATAAATAGTTAGCCTTTTGTGAGAACTGGGAGAACATCGGACCTACAAAGACTACACGTTCTCCCAGGGAAGCCCTGCTAACCTGAACAGCAGTAAGCATTCCCACTAATAGCAATACGCTATTTGTCCATGCAGCTAGGCAAGTCCACAGAGGGACTGGATGCTGCTAAAACTACTGTTGACTCAAGGCAAGCTGTCTTGTACAGTTGGAAGAGTCATTCTCCCTACCCACGAGGCAAGCTATCCGATGTATCTGGAAGCGGTAGAACCACAAGACCCAGATTCAAGAGTTTACATTATAACTATTATTTATTGTATATGTTAGTGAATATAATAAAGATTATATTAATTGTAATACCGGTTTTAGTATTATTTGCTGTGGGTTGGGTCTGTAATCCAGACCAAACACAATAGTAATATTTTTTGTTGATGTCTTAGTACATGTAATTTTTAAATTAAATTATATAAATATGTATTGAAATGAATAATGTCTTATTCATTTCAGATTCATTTCAATAATGACCACATGGTTGAGAGATGATTTAGTTATGAGGATGCTAATAAAATTAGTATTCAAAAATTAAAAAAAAAATTAAAATACTACTAATAAAATAAATTGTTTAAAATAAAATATTGCATGTATGCTAAAATAAACTATTAATTCTCATATTAAATAATGTAGAAGTTATAATAGTTGTGAAAGAAGAAAAAAATAATTTAGGACAAACATAAAATATATTAAAACTTTCTCTTATCAAAGAACGAATTGCAATAACAACTCAAAGGAGTTGAAAACAAGATCAATCATGTTGGAAAAGTGAATCTAAGTGTTCATAAAAATGAAGTAGTAAAACAAAGTTGTTGTTTTTTATGTGTCAAAGCGTCGGCCAGGAAGTGAACCCCAGGACAACTGCTTGTAAGGCAGCTGTGCTAACCACTCGGCCACCAAGCAATCGTTCCATATTCTAACTTTATCCAGCATCATCAAACTCATGTTGAGTGAGTAGAAGAGAAAAAGCTGCAACTGCTAATCTTATTGTAGGCAGCTGAAATTTGATATTATGTCACTTAAAAATCTTGAAGTCAAACTCTGGAACTTTGGTTTGTAAGTTTTTTTTTAAAAAAAAGAAAAAGATTTTATTGTAATGTATTTTATGCTTGTTTTAATATATTTATTTTTAGTAAACTTTATGAAGCGTGTTAAAAAGAAAAAAAAAATTGTTTAGACTTTATCCTAACCATTTTAAGATTATTTTAATATATTAATCTGAGCAAACTTTATGAAGTGATGCTTTGTTTAAAGGAGGGTTGCGTTTGTGGTTAACGCTAGCTGCATTTTAAAATCAAAAATTGCTTTATTATTTTTAATATACATGTTAACTAAAGTTTTCTTTGTAAAAAAAGTTTTTTTTTCTATTTTGAAATTGTCAATTAAAACAAGAAAAAATAATAATGGAAGGTGTAATATTTATTAAATTGAACTTACCATGCTGAAAGAAAAAGTAATATGAAGCATTTTTGATAATTATAAGTAGTTTTAAGTTAATGATTTGTGTCAATCAGGTTCATTTGTTCTTAGTTAGTCCTTTTGATTACTGAGGATTAGATTTTGTGTGAATTTATATATATAATTATGTCAAATAGTTAAAATATTTATATTTTGGTGGGAAGATTCAAGATTTTGTTTTATAGATTTTAGGGATTGGTTTCAAAACAAGCCGTTTCTGTAGAAGTTGAGGTTTTATTTTTTTGAGTTATCATTAAAAAAGGTAGTAGTTATAATTATCCCCTGTTGAAATGTATATATATGCTAGTAAACTGGAACCTATGGCCTGTGTGCCAGAAATGGCACATCCGAAGTTTTTAATGGCACACGAACTATTTATATATCATAATTTTCTTCAATATTTTTTTGTTGCTAAAATCTGTACTAATAAAAATTTACTGTAAACGCAAGATAAAATAATTAAATATATGTTATATTAGAATTCAATTTACAAATGAACTCTGCTTAGAAGCAATAAATGATAATATTTTAAGTCAAATAAAGTGGTACGGTATACTGTGGTATCATATTCTATAAACCTGTCAAATTATTCCAATAAAACTAGAAAGTAAACTCAGTAAAATATTTTATAACTCTTTGAAGTAATTTTTTTCAAATCTAAAATAGAAATAATCAAATGGTTTTCTGCCAAATCTTTTTTCACCCAAACATGTTGACACGATTCATTTTTTTAATGTAATCAAAATTACGAACAAAGGAACAAAATGCATAATGAATGCCATCAAATGATGCTTTTTTTTTGCTTGAAAACTGTAAAAGTGAAATGTAAGAATAATAATATATTTTAACATATAATAAATCTTTGATTTATAAAATTATTAAAGCTCGTTTAAATTTACTTTTAAATAAATTGGTTACCATTTTATTAATATGACTAGTGAAAATAAAAAACAAAAATTATCAAGCAGTAGAGAATTCAAAATTGGTGGACTGATGAGTATGGAATGATTAACAAAGGCACCAGGGCACTAATTCAAAATTGGTGGTCTGATGAGTATGGAATGATTAACAAAGGCACCAGGGCACTATGTGTTTTATATTCTGGAACAGTTGTATTGAGAATTTCATTGGTAAAATGACATTATGAGACCAATCATAAATCACTTTGTGAAAAAAGTGAGGATGAACAAAAAGAATATATCGCTAAAGCATTTACAAATTCAATAAGCATCTATAATGATATTTATCGAAAATCAACCAAATATAACTGCTGCTGTTTTTTTTATTTCAAATGTAAGTACCAAACATGGGAAACCTTTTAATGATGGAGAATATATAAAAGAAGCTTGGATGAAATGTGCACCAGTTCTTTTCGAAGATTTTGAAAACAGCAAAAATTATTCAGAGCATAAAAGATTTACCATTGGCTAGAAATACAGTTAAAGAAAAATCCTGCAAATCACTAACAACAGAACTTACCAACAAAAAAGAAATAGAAAATCTAGTTTAATTTCTCTCTGCCTTGATGAAAGTACAGACATAAATGGACCAGCTCATTTGGCTATTTTTATTTGCTATTGTGTTCGGAATAATATCTAAGAAGAATTGATCAGTTTAATCTCATTAGTAACAACAACAAAAGGAAGAGATATTTGCAACATAGATGTTGCCAAAATTGTATCAGTAATTACAGATGGTGTTTATGACTGGAAAGTAATTTTCTCAGTTTATTTACCAATTGCATTGGACATTCAAATTTGGTTTGCATTGCATTATACATCAACAGGTTTTGTGCATGAAGGCCAGCTTTAAGTTACTGGATGATGTTATGAACGTTGCGATTAAGTTAATCAATTTTATATCGACACATTGATAGAAGTAAACTCAGTATACTAGGGTTTACTTATGTCCGACAATGTCCAATGGGTAGGTTGAGGAAAAGTTCTTCAAAAATTCATTGAGTGTTTAGAAGAAATTAGACTGTTTTTAATAATGAGAAAATCATTGAAAAATATAATGAATTAATGGATGTTAAATGGCTTTCAAAATTAATGTTTTTTACTGATATGTGTTCACATCTAAATGGATTCTAGGTGAAACTGCAAGGTTATAATGACAGTTGTTATGTTTGATTTGATCAAAGCATTTAAAGTTAAATTACAAATTTTCCACTGTGATGTTATTTCTTACACCTTCAAATATTTTCCAAATATAAAAAAGTTCTTGACTGATTTACAATCTCATGAGAAGTCAGATCAAGTAAAATTGGCACGAGTTTTGTGCTGTTATTCAATCAATTGATTGATTTTCTTTGAGATTTACACAGTTCAGACAATTTTCAGAATTATCAAAATTTATTTTATACCCAGACATAATATCAATGGATAGTATAAAGTTAGAAATTTTTGAGTGGCTTAATTTGAAAGATATGGAAATGTGCAATCAGTCAATTTTCAATCTAGTTCTATATGGAAACAGAAATTTGTTGACTTGTTTAGAGTTAGTAACAATGGGAAATGATCGATTATTGGATATATGTAAAACGAATGCTGAAGAGGAACTATTAACTGTCTGGAATGCTATTCCTGAAACATTTAATTGTTTAAAAAAATTAGTCACCGCCATATTGTCAATTTTCTCCTCTATATATGCATGTAAATCATTATTTTCAGAAACAAATTTAATTAAAGATAGTTTGAGAAATAGAATGGCAGTTGAATCTAGTTCAGCATGTATATTATTTAAAATAACAAAATATGAACCAGATGTAAGATTTTTGGCATTCAATGTACAACAACAAAAATCTCATTAAATAATATCTATTTGTGTTGATTTTATATGCTTATTTCCAAAATTTTGTTTTATGTACTATTAATTTTTTACTATTACATTTTATTCAATTTGTACCCTTGTAAATAAATATCATTCAGTTGTATTTAGGTTATTTAGAAATTTTGTTTAATTATTATTATTGTTTTGTTTTATGAACTTTAAAAAAAGTGCAATAATTAAGTTGTTTATATTTTGATTTAATAACTATGGCACGCCAATCATTCAATAATTATTTTTTGGAAATTTTTGGCATACATAAAAAGGTTTGCTATCACTGAAATAAGTTTCTTATATGTGTGAGATCAGTCATATGGAGAATTGTATTTTAAATATATTGAGGTCGGGAATTGGGTGTACACCAAATATATCTGATCATATAACTATGAATATTATAGTTGGGAGTTTAATGTTTAAAATTAATTAAAGGAATCCTTGGACACTTTATAAATAATTGTTGTTTTTATCCATGCATGTGAACTAAAACAATAATATGAGATTGCAGAAATAGTTTTATTTAAAAAAGGAAAAATAGTTAAACTTTGACAATTATATGTTGTAATTAATCTACTGTTGTTCTAATGAGTTAACATTTTATATGTAATATTATCTGGTCTGCATATTTGTTCCATATCCATTTATCGGGAGTAGCTTATGTTCATGATCTAGCCAGGTATTGCAAATAGGGGCTGTGTGGTGATCATCTTCATCCTATTAAAGAAAATATTGTTTAAATATATATAAGTCTGTCTATCTCCTGATGTTTAAAGGCAGGTGACATCCATATAAATTATACTAAATATTAAGAATTGAAACATGTTTTGTCTCACCATTAGTGTATATACTGTTTATATATAAAAAAAAAAAAACAATATATTGAGTACTCTGCTTTTAATTATTTTTATTGAATTGTTAATTTTAATAACTATCAATATTAAATTGTATTGTGTAGGTATAATGCATGTTTAAAACGTTTGAACTGTATATATATGTGTGTATGTTAAAAATATTGTAATTATCTGCAAGAATTTTGGGAACTAAATGATATGAATACACATATCCAACTTTATATGCTTACATAAAGTCAGTATATACATTCATAGTCATCCTCAAAATTGAAACTATATATGCATGTAGATACATATACATATATCACACTCATGCATCACTAGTTTCAAGCATAAAATAGAAACTTCAAATATGACTATAATAATTAACAACCATTTTAATTCTAAACTCTTAATAAATAGAGGATTGTTTTGTTCAGTTAGTGTATGTGTGAGTGTCTTCACATTTCATCTCAAACAAATATTTCTGTACCAAAAAAAAAAAAATAGAAAAAAAAAATTCTTATTAATTAATTGTAAAAGTAGTAATTTTTAGAAAAAGGAAGCGAAACAGTTTTATAAAATTTATCAACTCTGCAATAGAATTTTAACTAAATCTTCTTTATAAAATTGCAGAGTTTCAAAATTTGTATTACTAAAAACGAGTAATATTTTTCTTCAGTTTTCCTTTTTCTATTTCTAATTAGGCTTAATCATCTGTTCTCTTTTCTATGCTTATTGATAATGATTTAAGGGAACAGGCGTTAATTAAACTGCTTATTGATAAGCACCTTGGATAGAAGCAATTAAATTTAATAAGTTTTAAAAAGGGCTGCCCCTGTAAATTTAAGTCAGAATATGTTTTGGCAGAAGACTTGGAAGCAGAGAGCATGGATTCTAGTAAATTTTTTTTATTGTGAAAACCATCTAAACCACATATATGTTGTGCTAAACGTTGAAAAGTCAGTTACAATTAAAATACATGATGGTTTCACATGTATATAAGTTAAATTTTATAAAAATGATTTGCGAAGAGAAGCTGTTATGGTCTATCCCTG
Source organism: Epiperipatus broadwayi (assembly GCA_028023455.1). NCBI lineage: Eukaryota > Metazoa > Onychophora > Udeonychophora > Euonychophora > Peripatidae > Epiperipatus > Epiperipatus broadwayi. The sequence goes on along the minus strand of JAQFVV010006553.1, from coordinate 723,590 downwards.
GCCACATGGAGCTCCATGAAAGAAGTGATCCAACCTGCATGACCTAGAATGAAGAAGGGTTAATTGCTCCATCTCAATTCTATCATATATGAACATATACATGTGCCTTCCCAAGAAAGAAGAGATACAAAGACCTATTAATGAACCGTCAAACTACCAGCAAATTACAGACCAATCATTGGGAAATACTGCAAGGCATTTTGTTAACACACAAAAATCCAGAACTGTTTAAAAACAGCATGGATAAAATTGTTTAGATTCAAAATGGCTTAGGAGTGATTAATGGGTGAAGAACTTTTTTAAAAAAGAAACTCCATTAGCAAATGGCGGATTATTATAGTTGGATCAAAGTGTCAGTTTTTTAAAACTACCCTTTTAATGAAAAGAGAAATACAACAGGGAGCAGATAAAGAGCAAATAACAAGTGATAAAAGACAAAGACTAGAAGAATAATTATTTATGTTGTCATTATTATATATAAATGTATTTTTTTCTCTGGTTAACCATTAACCCATATTAATTTTTCTTCATATTAAGAGTAAGGTGTATATTTATTTATTTTGTATTTCTAATTGAGGAATTAAATATATGTATGTTTGATTATTATCATTATGCATGTATGTAGTTCAATCTTGACTGCAATAAAACTTGTTATATAAATTTTTTTGCTTTATTCATTTTTCATGTGTGCACTTCTAAATGCAACATTGCTAGTGAGTTTTATGAACCCCAAAGCTATGACTCAGTGGTAATGGAATATTTACAAAGATTATAAATTCAAACCTAGGTTGTTAGTGCCACCATTTCTGGATCTATAATAATATAACTAGCCAGAACTAATAAATGTTCTAGCCACCTTAGATATCATGAGTTCTGTCCATATGATGAGCAAAAAATGTTACTATTGTGGATTTAACATTGTCAGTAATAGGTTTTAAACTGATAATATCTATTAGTATACTCATCATAATTCAATGATTGGACCCGTAAGCCATTATCTTGGAGTCAGTTATATTTGTGCCCAAATGTGATGTAGTCATCTTAATGTAAATAGGATCTGTATAATATATGGAAATAATATAAGCACACAACTATATGTATACATGTGTTGGTTATATCAGTGATTTTTTCATCAGCTTCCCATTTTTATATCACTTATTGCAAAATATAGGTTTACCTCTTTCAGTGTTATTAATGTCTTATCATGTTTATAGATTTATTTTTACTGTTGCTATTTAAAACATTTACTGAAATTTATTATTTCCTATGTTATCTTCAGAGTTTATATGTATAACATGTTAACTGAAATAAAATAAAACATATATGCATTGATACTCTTATGTTATTACTTTTTTATCTTAAGGATTAATGCTGAAACCCTTCTCCCCTAATTGTTTGGCAATCACTAACACTTATTTTGTATTGAATCATTTGACCATAAATTTCATAAGTCGAACATTTATGAGAACTATCTCTTGCATTCCATTATAAGAAAGCATTGGTTGGGCAAGCATAAAAAATGGAAATATAGATTGAATGAAACATTATTTTCACTTGTTTCAGTCATTCAAAGATTTTGTCCAGTAAATGGCCAAAAAAATGAAAAAATAGAATGTGTTCTACTAATTGAGAAATGTTATAATGCAGACAACTATGTCATTGCATTCTTTCGTCCATTCATTATTTTGCATGGGCGCATTAGAACTGTATATGATTTTAACATTTTGGAAGAGTTTCATTCTTGATACAAACATGATTCCAGGCATCATTTTCTAATGTATTGCTCTATTTTATACAATCCATGCAGTTAAAGTCATACTGAAGAATATAATTATTGATACTATATATCCCTTAATCATCTGATATTAGTATTAAAAATCTACAAGATTAATATCTGTCACTTACATTTCTAAAAAAACATATGCCTTTTCTCAATGAGAAATGAATTAATATTCTTCTAGTTATTGATGTAAAATAAACAAACGATTCTTGATACTCATGGTGATCCTTATAAAAAAACAGGTATTACAAATGTTCTCTTTATTTTATTAAATCATAAATTTAAAACATTGTATTGTTTGAAAAATTATTAGTTGTACACATTTAATTTTAGATGCTTTAAATTGTTTGAGAAATTATATATATATATATAACAATTTAAAATTATATAAATTGCATGTAATAAATTCTTTAAGATGAAGTGCAAATTATAATTTACAAATTTGTCAATAAATACTTGCAGCTTATCATGGAAGTTGCTCTCAGCTTATCTTTGATACATCAGCCATTTTCAATAATAAAGGATCTTATTTTGCTAATATTAGATTGAAAACATGCTATAAAATAAAGTATCAGACATTGTAGAATTTGTTCAGTGTATTTCCCTACTAATTTTAGAAAAATTAATGCATCTTTAAATCCATTTTTTTCAAATTATGAATAACCTCTTGCAAAAAAAATTTATTATTCAATACTTCAAATACTAATAAAGAAAAATGATATATCTGGTTAAAATTTATATATATATATTGTAAATATCAAAAACAAATGTGCTGCCAATAGCCATGGATTGGGATGCAAAAGTGTAATTGTGAATTTGTTTCAAGAGAGAACAGTGAGAGCCTTATAGAGAGAAAGAGATATCAATGTATTATTTATGTGAGAATGCAAACATCAATGCTATATGGAGTAAAGGGAATTTTATTACATCCAGGTAACATTTAATTCAACTAGAGATGTCAGGGTTCAAATTTAACAAAGATGTCAGAGTTCAAATTTAACAAAATTTATGTTCTCTTATAACCTTAATATAAGTGCATGATGTGCCTGCAATTTATAAGTTAATTTACATCTTTATGTTAGCACTAACCTGGTACTGTCTTAGCTATGTCCTTTGAACTATATTATTGAGTATTGAAACTTAATACAAAAAAATATGATTGATTGCCATGGCTAAATTTAATGTTTGTTACACATAATAATACTCATTTCTACTAAATTTTCAGTCAACAACAATTTCTCAGGGTTCAAGTACATATGAGGCAACTAATCTATTATGCATCAATGAATCATTAATATTACAATATATATATATATGATTTAAAATAAAATGTTTATTTACAAACAAGCTAAATAAATAACAAATGAATCTGAGAGTATTGCTTTTGGAAATGAATATAAGTACTGAGTTATTGCCTTTATTATGATCACATTGTGTGTGTATATTCTCTAAGTATAATATCTAAATCTTATAATCATATCTGTTCTTTTAAGCTTAACGTTTAGCATAAATTACATTTTTATATGCTAAAACACAAATTAATAGATAATCTTTTTTTTTTTTCATATGTTAAATGCGTTGCTCTGGGCCAGCTGCTTGGAAGGCAGTTATGCTGACCACTAGGGCAGTGGTCTTCAACCCCTGGTCCAGGGACCGGCACCGGGCCGCAGAAGTTTTCTGCCGGTCCGCGCTAGACTGACGAAAGTTTGTAATAACAAAATAATAAGATTTTAAACTTTTAATTAATATAAACAATTTTTATTTATTTTTTCATCGCATTTTTACCCGATTAAAAAAAAAGAAACTGAATGAAAACAAAATCTAATCAATCATACATAAATTAATTTGTTTTTCTATTTATCACAAATGTTTATGGGGAATGGGGGTAGAATTAAATTTTTTATTATACAAACTCCGGTTGTCTTTTGATAGCCAATCACGGCTGCTTGTCAGTGTTGTTTATGTGTTAAAACAATAAAATGTAACGTCACCAGGTTGCAATTTTAAAAATACGGTGACTTTTTCTACTCCATCTTTTAATATTTCATTTTTAGTGTTTTTTTTTTTTTGGCTATACGGCAATTTTTTTTTTTTTTTTGGCTTTAACTTTTACTTTTGAAATCAATTTTTATTACCTTTTTTAAAAAATAAAAACCAAAAAATAACTTCTGTTTCTAACTTTTACAAAGTATTTCTCAATACACCCCCACCCCAAAATAAAGTAAGATCAGAACTTTTGACTTTTTCAAGTTTCAGTTTTTTTTTTTTGTTTAAAAGTACGGCCACTTTTTTTTTTACCTATAAGGCGATATCTTTTTTGCCTTTATTTGTATACCGCTGATATACTAAAACTTTTATTTTTAAAACCAATTTTTCTAACCTTTTTTTAAAAATAAAAACAAACCAAAAATAACTTGTCTCAGTGAAGACAAAGTATTTTTCAATCCACTCCCCCAAAAAAAATTAAAATAAGATCTTTTTTGGCTTTAACTTTTATTTTTGAAGTCAATTTTTGTCACCTTTTTTAAAAAAGAAAAACAACCAAAAAATTTCTGTCTCTAACTTTTACAAAGTATTTCTCAATCCACCCCACCCCCAAATTAAAATAAAATCAAAACTTTTGACTTTTTCAAGTTTCATTTTCTTTTTTGTTTAAAAATACGCCCACTTTTTTTGGCTTTATTTGTATACCCTAATATACTAAAACTTTTATTTTTAAAACCAATTTCTGTTACCTTTTTTTAAAAATAAAAACAAACAAAAAATAACTTTGGTCTCTATCTTTTGTCTCAGTGAAGACAAAAGTATTTCTCAACCGACTCCCCCCTCTCCCCCAATTAAAATGAGATCGAAACTTTTGACTTTTTCAACATTTGGGTGAATAACATTTTATTCTTGCATGTTTTAACTTTGAAATAATAAATGTAGAAATGCAAGCACATTAATGAGAACAATTGTTATTATACTGTTTTCTATAGCAGTATGACTGCACAACTCGAGAAAGAGCGTTCAGCATGTGAAGGTGAGAAACGTCATTACAATACACAATAACTAGTGTGCTGTTTTGGTCAGTTATAACAATTATGCTCATCTAAGGCTAAGCAGGTTACATCTTTTAAGAAAATTTATCTGTAAACTTCTGCCAGTCCGCAGGTGTGAAAAGGTTGAAGACCACTGCACTAGGGCACCAACGCTTGACTAATAAGATTTTTTTTTAAAAAAAAAAAATGTACCTCTATCATACTTGAGTACTATTAACCCATGAATATCATATATGCATTGTATAATACTGTATGAAATATGTGAGATAATTATACTATTACTTATTAAGGAGTGACTTGCTCTTTTTTTTTATCAAAAGAAAAAAAATGATAATAATGATTCCCCCCCCTCTCCATTTTTTATACTAAAAATAATAAATAAACTAAGCAGTCTTTTTTTGTTTTGTGAAGTTCTCTATTGTTAATAAAATGATGATATGGCACATATAATAATTAAAAGTTGATTTGTTCATTCAGTTGAATATTGTGATCATTCTTGAAATAGTTCTGTAGCTTTTAATAATGAAATCAAATAGAATAATATAGAACTCTATAGAGTTTTGATACTTCAGCTACAATAAAAACTTTGTTGCTAAAATTAAATAACAGTATGCTATTACTTTGCATGGTTATTTTCATTTGTATGTAGGAGCTGTTGGTATAATCCTTTGGTAATAATGGTAACGATCTAGAGAATATATTTATGGCCGGATGTTTCTTGGCGAAGATAATCCTTGAAATCTCTTAAGGATCTTAATCTACAATGGTTTAAATATATATATCTTCATACATAATGATTTTTAAAATATAATTCCTCTTGCAGTAATTAATTTTCTTATACTTAAAGGGGAAAAAGCTATAAAGTTTTAATTATGTCAGAAGAATGCTAATCCAATTTTAGAATGTCTTTTTGTTAAGCATCTTGTGTATATTCTTTGAGTTCACATTCCATAATTTTTTATAATTTCATTGCATGACCATCAAATAATATTCTTAATAATTTTAAGAAGATGTATATATTTGACGAATAGCTTTTACATTTTTTTGTTTTGTTTATAGTAATAATATATATTCCCTTTTATATATATAAAAATCAACTCCTTTTTAACTTACATGCATACAAACCAATTGTATATCCACCTCATATATATATATATATTGCGTAATGATTTATCGCCGCTTTTATTTAGTTTTTAGAAAGATTAAGGGATTCGTGATTTATAAAAATAAAATAGATATCTTAAACTATATACAAAATAATGACTCGTCTGTTAATAAATAAGCTCTTGAATTAAGGGTATGTCCTATATAATCCCCTCATTTCTTATAATTAAATAATTTTTTTCTCTTTTTTTTAATGCGGCCCACTAAGCAGTCACACTATATATAGTGAAATACTTGAAATGTGCAAATTTTTTTATTCATATATGTATTTTCAATATATTTTTATTGGCATGACCCACAATTTTTCTATCTTTGGGTTAGTTATCTTCATTGAAATATTTAAAGTGATATATTGTACAAGATAAAATGGTGAATGTGAGTAATAAATTTTTCTAGTTAGTAGATGAATTTTAAAATTATCTGGTTTTATATGTTTTAAATGCATGAACTGTTAGTAATAGACAGTTTAAAATTAAAACAAATCCTCTGCCAACCAATATTAAAAAATTACTTGCAAGCATTTCCAATTGCATAACTTCAATTCACACTCATTTCTGAAATATGATTAAATATTGATGATGAAAAAAAAAAAAAAAAGCTGAATTAGCAAATATCACAATCCATCCTTTTGATTGTAACAAATATGTAATCCAGAAATTCAAATATTAGTATTTAGAGTTTAAATGTCTGGATATTCTAATAAAAAATTAATCTAGAGCATTATCTACTTAAGAATAAATGATCGTTGCAAATAGTGATATATTCTGTTCACTATATCATGAAAAAGGAAATTTTAGAATACTTTCTCATGGAATGTCGCTCTACATGTTTATTGTGCATTAATCTCTTCTATCATTTTCATGCAAGTTCAATCAACTACCTTAATAATATCTGTAGGGACCTCTTTTTAAATATTAGAATTACTATTTTTATCTTTTTCACTTGATATTAAATTCTTTTCTATGATAGAGGAAAATTAAAATCAGAGACCAAATTGTGCACCTGCTGATATTTTTAGAGCTATAAGAATTTCACATTTCCTACATATAAATCAGAGATCTACGTGTATGCACTTGCAGATATGAAGCTTTTATGATTAATACTATTGTAAATCTTGGATTTACTACACTGATATATTGATTGACTTTATTTCCTATCTCATAATTATATTATGCAATTTTTAATGTATTTTTACCTTTTTTTTTGTTGATTTTATATCTTAGTGTTATTCAATCCTTATTTTTATAGTCTAATTTTACTATCAATTAACTACTTTAATAATAAAATTAAAGCAAAAGTGACATTTGGTTATAATAATTGAATGACTGATGGACAAGTAATAATATTCTGAGAATCTTTTCTATAAAGTAAATTGTCTGTAAATAGTAATTGGGAAAAAGCCTTGGGTATAGATTTGTGTGTATGAATGAATGCCTTTATAAATTAAACTCTTTATTATTTCAAATTACTCATCATCACAATTAAATTTTTCCCAAATCCATAATATTATCATTCTTATTCTTTAATTTTATATATGGCTTCATTATTGGTAAAACTTGCAATAATTATAATGATTTGCCTAAATTTTATTTTCTATGCATTAATAATCTGAGTTAAGGAGGCTACAAAATCTGAATTATCATTTGATTACAATACCATCTTGCCCTGACATCTTCAGAAAAGAAAATTTCAAATGCATTGACTATAAAATAGTGTTATTATTTCATTAATGGAATTTTTAAAAGTATATATATATATGATGATTGAACTGCAAGAAAACAAATGCCATGTTTATTATTAATATCAAAATATAAAACAGTTTGATGTTTGAATAAATAAGTATAATATAATTATCAATATTTTGCATTGATAATTATGTAATTATGATTTCTGTTTATATTTAACAAATAGATTTTACCATTTTATTGATTTTGCTATTCCAATTTTTTTTTTTTTTTTACTAGGTGTAACTTGAATGGTACAACCTTGCAATAAAAAGCATTATTCTAAAGAGAAGTCATTTTCTGTTGTATAAGATGAAATTTAGAAAAAAGAAGAATATAATTTCAGTGGTGAATAAGAGGAATTGTGAGTAATCCATCTATTGTTTCAGATATGATTAATTTATCATGACTTCTTTTAATTTTCCTCTTAAAGTTTTAAGTAAATACATAAGAGGTAATCCCAGGAATAGACATCCTTTCTAAAAAAGACTGTTGCTCCATGATAACAGTCTTTAAAAACAATATATGTCATCATAGATAGATGTAGTAGTGAAACTATCACATCTGAAATTATTAATATTTCATCCAATACTGGACAAAACGCAAATGTTTGAATAATTGATTTTTATCAGCTGGTCGCCATTTTGAATTCTGAACCTTTGTCTGCAAGTGTTCCTAACTGGAGAATTTAATGATTCAAATACAAAAATTTTGTACTGTTTATATTATTTATATGTAATGTCAAAACAATAATAAATTTATATAATTTTTATATATATTGTAACCTCCAACCCAAGGTAATAATCAATATAACAAGAGGCGCACCCTAAACATACAAAACAGATAATAAGCATCTATCCTAAAGGTTTCTAAATACCATATAGTATGTTGTACGAAAGCTGGCTTTGGTGCACATAATTCATAATATAAATGACCATATAAGGTTCTATATGAAAACTGGCTGGCTAGTATATGCAAATTTAGGGGAAGGTTACAAAGTGTACTATGGACTTTACAATACCTCCATCTTGCATCTTACTGTAGCCTAAAATAAAATAACTAAAAGACTGACTTACTTTATATTTCTATTAAGTAGTTAATAATCAAGAATGTATCTAATTATGTAAGCTTTACTAAAATGAAATAAAATATTTAACTTCCAAATTAAAATAGGTTATGAATTCTAAACTAAAAAAAAAAATTACATCTTAAAGTTATATTGAATCAATAAAACAGTGGAGATAAACATAAGAACTCAAATCAAAGCATAATAAATAACTTAAGATATGAAAACTAACGATATAGTTAAAATTGAGACTATTAATCAGTAAATTGATTCTCTCAGGGTTCGAATGCTTAAACATTGCTATTTTTAAAAATATATTTGGATCAGTGAGAGGGATTTTGCCACTACCAAATATAACAAGCAGAAATAGCTCGTAAAACAAAGATGAAATTATTAGAGAACATTTGACAATGCCAATATTAATAATAAATAGATTTTAAATTTCATAAGATTTTAATATATTTTTAATAAATAAGTATAATAATCTACACATTACATTTTATTTAATGATTATGAACTATGTGATCAAGATTAGTGAATGGTGTATCTAGATAAACATATTATTCCAAAACCAATAGATCATTAAAATATTATTTAAAATAAGACGTGCTTAAGATCAAGTGTTGTGATCTATAAGCCATAAACTCTAAATGTACTTTAAATGTAAGAGCTTACCAAAACTCCTCATGATATGCTAATGCATAATAAAATCTATATTGGCTGATGATGATTTTTAAGATAATTATTGATAGCAATAATAATATGGATGACTATTAGCACTAAGGCCACAGACAACTAAATATATGTATAATTGTAAAACACTATGGCAGATTCCAGTACCTTTTTCCTAGGTACATAAATGTGTGGACATCGTCTCAACACAGGGAAACTGAATGCATACCATGAAAGCAGTCCTCTTTAGGGATTAAACTATACTAGCTAAGCATAAAATAATTATAAGCCTTAACAATATAATCCTCTCATGGAATAAGCAATAATATCATATTTAATAAAACTATATGCTTCCCACACTTATCAAGTGAGAACAAGCACAAATCCTCAGCAAAACAATAGCAAGATAAAAATAATTCTTACATTAAAAGCTAAAGAGATAAGTATCCAACCTCAAACAGTGCTAAATTGCTAAAAATATGTTGTTTCCACGGACAAGCAGTTAGCCTTCTTTCTATGATATAATATAGAATCTGTTCTAACTCGGCTGCCGATATAACATAGAGTATCTTGTACTTGGCTTCCGGCTACTGCTGTGGCTTTTTTCTATGCTAAAAGCAGAGGCCTTCATTGATTGCCATAGTAGTTTATGTTAGTACTTTATCATAATGCTGGATTGTATTTTTTACTACAGCATCATACTAGGGTATGTTAAGTACATCGTGTCTAAATTTATTTTTTGATTGGCGAGATTTTTTTTTTAATGTGAATTGATGTACTGGTACCTTTTAACAGTGTTGTGACTGTTCCATGGCCAAGCTGTAAGCCTCCTAAATTATCTTTTAGGGTGGGGTATTGCAATGTTTTGATGATCACGTTGTACGTCATGTTTTAGCGAGTACTTTTCTGAGACAAATAAGATGGTAAATTTGAACTCTGAAAAGTTGAAGTTATAGCAGTTGCCGACACCGAAGCCAGCACTGTGACGTTTGTACAGCAGAACAACATCCTGCTGAAAGAAAAGATATGTTTGTGCTTCGAGACAATGCGATTTGAGGTCCGTAAAAATTTTTAGACTTTCGTCTGTAAATCGTATTCTTGCTGTCGGAAATGTTCACTTCATAAAGGCATCTGGTTCGAGGGGAGCTGTGACCAGTTCAGCGTAGAGAACGCTGTCAATGATCTTGTTATGTTTCGAGATGCTTTTGTCAGATGGAAGGAGACTCTGCGAGCTGTGTTGCAAAAGCCTTTCTTCAAGACCGTCCAGTCAAGTTGGAGGTTTGATAATTGAGGTGGACGAAACACTTTTCAGTCAACGAAAGAACCACCAGAGAAGAATGCTTCCTTAACAATGGATCTTTAGAGGGTTGTGCCGAGATATTGGAGAGGAGACTGCGAGCTGTATCACGAAAGCCTTTCTTCGAGACCGTCCAGTCAAGTTGGAGGTTTGATAGTTGAGGTGGACGAAACACTTTTCAGTCAACCAAAGAACCACCAGAGAAGAATGGATCTTTGGAGGGTTGTGCCGAGAGACTGGAGAATGCTTTGCCACCTCAGTCCATCACAATCTGCATCCACACTTCTGCAGACCATACAGACCAATGTCAAGCCCGGATCCACCATTTACTCAGACTGCTGGAAGAGCTATAAAACACCTGATTTTAAGGTTGCAGGGTTTAAACACTTCACTGTTAACCATCGCTACAACTTTGTTGACCCTAAAACAGGCACTCACAAAACATCTTTGGGGATGTTTGAAGTCACAGAACAGAAAACAGCGTGGCACAGCCAGAAGTTGTCTGGACAATTACCTGTGTGAGTTCCTGTGGCGATGTCTTCATAAGGCCGGAGGTGTTTTTCGTCAATCTTGGGTGAAGTGCAGCTAAAGCAGTAGTTTTTTTTTATAATTTTGTTTTCTGTCACAATGTTGTTGCGTTCCATGGACAGTTTCAGGTTCATGTGTTTGTCGTTTAAGCATTAAAAGTTTTTGTTCCACGGAAATGTTATTTTTGGTCACAGAAATATTAAACATTTATAAAACCATTTTTTCAAGAAAGAAGACAAGAATATGTAGATGAGTGAAATTTTTAGTTATTTGAGTAAACAGTTAAATTATTGATTTAGGGGTAAATATAACGTTAATTTGTCTCTCATACACGTAATTAGTGGCAAGAAACTATCTAAACATACACACAAAAAAAATGCCTTCTCCATTAATTTTGGTCAATAATATTTTTAAAAAAAACAACAACATAAATTTGTATGTCAACTTAGTAAAAATAAACATGTCTCATTAATAATTGTCAACCCAAAAAATTAAAAAAAAAAAAGGCGGAATTTTTCAGATTTTCTAAAAATATATATGTATTTTAATATCATTTTCTAGAAACAATTTATAAACAAAAAAAGGCAATATTAATATAGAATTACTAACCCAGGAACATTATATCTATTTGTTTCTGCTTAGCATCAGCGCCATCAAGCGGCTGACACGATAGATCAGAAAATTACCAAAAAAAAGCATAATAAAATTTACAGTAATAAGAAACACACACAGTTAATGAAAAATAGCATAAATTTTATAAACTAAAGTGGACATCTTAAATTATAGGAAAAATATTGTAAAGATATAAAACGAATGTATACCTTGTTATATGGAAAACATATAATAGAATAATTGTTATCATAAGTAAATACTATTATGCTTCTAACAAATTATTCTGTCTGTTTACCCATAGATAGAATATTAATCAATAATTTTCATAAATGTAAGAGATGTCTATCTCTATCTAGACAAGCTTAATTTAATATTAACTTTAAGCTAACAAGTAAGGAAATATATATATATAATTTTTACCTACTCTGTTTTCAGAGTAATTGTATATTTATACCATAAATATAAATAAAATATCTTAATAGCATATCAAAACTAATATAAGATAATAATAAACATGAACCATAATAAATCATTATTATATTTTATTTTATTCCTATAGTCTGTAATCTAAACTCCTCCTGCTATAAGCTGACTGATGAGGGATAACGATGTCATTGTCGGCAGGCAAACTATGTTACAAAGCAACGCATCCATATTTTTTTTTCATGGTAAAACAGAATAAACATTTAAGACTTTCTGGCAGTTAAAACAACAATACAATAATGCTTATAAATACTTTCTGGAGAATTTGGATACATTTTTTTCTAAAACTAAGCTATAGCATAAATAATATCTTCAACTTTGACTACAAAAAAAAACTTTCCCCAAAGAAATTTTTCCATCCGCAGCGATGCATTGGAATAATTAAGAACAATTCCTGCATTTTAAAATATTCTTCTTAATATTTTAAACTAGTGTTAATTCCAGCGTTTCACAATAGTAATTTAAGAAGTTGCTATTTACTTTTTACCATCTGTAACTTTTAAATATTTTTTTTCATCACACTATTCTAAATTGTTATTGTTTTCTTTCATCAAAATTTGCATTAAGTATATTTAATTAAGATATAAGTTAAATATCTTTTGCAAATACGAATATGGTAAACATATTCTAATATTCATTTTTAACAATGAAGTAAACAAGCATTTTAAAAAGTTTATCAGAATAATATGTTTGATAAAAAAATATTCTTTGAAGTAAATTTCATTTTTTAAATTCAGAAAATTTAGCTTTAATTACTTTTAATAAGGTTCTTATCACGTTTGGTATAAAGGCAAAAAATATTTGATATTTATTTTACAAACAAATGCACATAATGAATTTAATAATTAAAACTGGTGATATATAGAATAAAACTTTATGCTTACAATTTCTTGTCTGGTTTTAAATTTGAAGTCCTTTTTGGTGAAGTATTTGTTTTCCAAAATAGTTTCCATTTTAAAATGTGAAATCCTGGCGATTGTCAAATGATAGAACAATAGGTCAGATAGTGTTGGTCAAATAGATTCTCTACTCCATTATTTGCGAGTCAAAATACAATTGACTATCATTTTAATTTGGTTCAAATTCAAATTTAGTGTTATTAATTTTCAGCTTCTTCTTGGTTCTTAATTCTGTTATAGTTTAGATGTTATCTTTTCTCTTGTTCTTTTAATCCTCCCTCTACTATCTTATATCTTTCATCAGAGAGAATTATTGTACACAAACAATAAACCAACTAAAGTGCGGTATATACATGCATTAACATATAATTAATACTTCTCCATCTATATGCATTAGTGATAACTAATTAAGGTGTGCAAAACTATTTTATATTGCAATAAAAATATGCTTACGGATTAATTATAGATTAATTTAGAAGAGCTATAATTTTAAATCTTTCTGATTATTATTTAATAATAACAAAATGTCAAATATTTCTATACTTTTAAATTAATAATGACATTAATAATTATTTTGATATTAATGAAAATTAGTCCATCTGACAGAATGCATATATCTTGAACAGTCTAAGTCTTTATCACTTCCAGGAAATCTGTTGATGAAGATTACTTTTGTAATATAATTTAGCAATCGTAACAATACACCACTGCTATAATACACTTCTTTAACATATTTCAATTATTATAATTTAAAATTTTACATATTTGACCACATAAATAGGGCTTGACAAACATCTAACCCAACCATAAGGTTACAATTTTTTTTTAAAAATATTAAAAAATAAGTAATAATTATTTAATTATTTTTGCAAATGATTTGGTACAATGCTTTGTTAAATTATTAATAATTAATATAATTATTAATTTTGTACTGTGTATATTAGTAATACATATGGAATATCAAAAGAATAATAAATTTATACAACTTTCATATATATATATATGTAAAGTGAAATTTGTATCTTCAAAAATAGTTTAAGGGATCTTAAAAATGTTCTTATTGTTTTTTGTGTTTTTCTGAAACTCAGTAGAAATGCTAATAATTGTGCTAAGTTGATAAAAATTCAAAAGGATAAAATTGAATATTTCTAGAATACTAATTTAAAGCAGTTCGTGCATTAAATCATTAGATAAAAATATTGTGTGAAATTATATACCAAACTGTAATCTGACAGTTGGATAGTTATATAATTTGTTAAAGGGAAAGAAACACAAAAAAGTTGAACCATAAATTCAAGAGTTTATTTACTGTGAAAAGCAATAACATTAGTAGACAGGATTAATAAATCAACTGGATAATTGCTAGTTGAACATAGGATTAATCTAGACTATGTAACAGTTCATATCTATAGATAATTAATCAGAAAAACTGTAGTTCTGTAAGCATCTTACTGCTCACACATCTCTTGAGATAGTCTAATTAGATTATGATTAGAGTTCTCTACAGCTATTATTAGTTTACTCTATACTTAAAGTTTTCCAAATCTGCTTTCAACTCTTGTTTTTTTTCTTCTCTCTTCACATTACTACTTCTGTAGACATCACTGACTGAACTGATAGAATACTGTTTGAAGTTCAGGATTTTATTCAACTTTACTAATTTGCATAAGGTTAGACTTTACTGATATGCAAATTAGCCTGTTGCTTCATGCAGTAACTAATTTTCTTTTCTGCATATCATTTCTGGGGTGCTATAACACTGTCTATACTGCTCAGCCTGTACACACACATATAACTTTATTAATAAAGATATATATGCATGTCCAGTCAGTATATATAAGGTTAGACTTTACTGATATGCAAATTAGTCTGTTGCTTTTTGCAATAACTAATTTTCTTTTCTGCATATCATACTACCCAGCCTGTACATACACATATAACTTTATTAAAATATATATATATATCCAGTTAGTATATAGTAATCTTTTTATAGCCAGGTATAGTTGTTGTTTTTTTTTTTTTGTGATTAGCAAATTAAAAAATGCTTAATTGACCAAGTTGTTTCTATTCATCAAAGCTTCATTGTTGAATTCTAAGAATAGAAATAGTCAGTTTTTAAAATCAAAGAAAATAGCAGATGCATAATATTTATTATTTTACAATTTAATTAACAAATGAAATTAAAATTGTTTTTGTAAAGTAAAATCAAAATATAAATTCATCATATGTAAGTATAACTTACACATATAAAATAATAATAATTAATCCAACTCCTTAAATATTTCTATCATGTTTTTTTTTTTAATTTGTATATATATATTGCTTTATAAAGCAATGAAAATATGATTGTCATTATCAATTATGATTCTATCTCAATATCTTTGTGTATTGTTTTGTTGAAAAACAACTTTTAAGTAATTGTATTGGGAGACTATTTTTAATGCTTTAAATAATTTTTTTTTTTAGTTACATATTGTCAAGTCAAAACTCTATACATTGTTCTTTATATATATTTAATGCATATATTTATGATTTAGATTGGATAATGATTAACAGGTGAGTTTTTTTTTTTTGCATAATTATACTGTATTTTGATTTATTTTAATGAAATAAACAATTTTTTTTAATCAAAATCATTTTGGTATTTTATTTATAC
The DNA here is from genome assembly GCA_028023455.1 of Epiperipatus broadwayi. Taxonomy (NCBI): domain Eukaryota; kingdom Metazoa; phylum Onychophora; class Udeonychophora; order Euonychophora; family Peripatidae; genus Epiperipatus; species Epiperipatus broadwayi. Next base: position 707,668 of record JAQFVV010006553.1, on the reverse strand, counting down.
ACTGGTATTTTGTCACATATATTGTCATATATAATTTGTATATAAACTCAGATTACTTTAGAACTTACAGTATCTGTAATAGATACTTTGTAGTATTTAATATGGAAGTTCATCAGGCATGTTTGTTTTAATTATGCATGTTCAGGGCTTCAAAAAAAATCTCGCAAACAATATGGCTGACTACAAGCTATCATATTTAATATTTCCTTTTAGTTTATTTTTAAATATTATTATAAACAAGAAATTACACAAAATTACAAATGATTGTAATTAAACAAAATTTAATATAAGTGCAAAATGAAAAAGATAGAGAAAGAAAATATAACAAATATGTCTTCTTTATGTCGCGTGGGCAGAAATCTTTAATAGTGTTCACCATGGTCACAAATGCATTTTGATCTTTATGCAGTCGGCATCACATAAATTCCTTTAAATAGAAATTGATGTGCTATCTCACAGTTCCCTTGTGCTTGTTCCCATAATATCTGTTTTCTGTATGTAGATCCATAAAATTGTATATGTGATTTACTGTAAAGTGTTCAAATCTATCACAGTATAATTCCTCAGTTTGTAGCTCTTCCAGGAATCTGAATAAATAATAGATTGTCGGCAACATTTTGATTGATTGCATCCTTAAAAATAGGTGCTATTCTATTTGGAAGAATTATCATGAAATACTCGCCGGTCTCTCTGTACAAGCCATCGAATAAATGTTGCTGTGAAAGTTCTTCTGTCATTGGAGATGCCAAATTTTAATCATTTTGAGTAAATTTCAATAAAAAACTAAAGTACAAGCTCGACAAAAATGTTACATAATAAAATGCCACCAAATAATGACAACAATGTTTGCCGTGAGTTTACATTCGTATGCTATAATATACATAAAAAAAAATTATGTATTATATGTTGTGAATGGAATTTATAAGGCATTTAGTAATATTTTTTAAATATAACAAGTTACACATGTGCATAACATATTTTTGAGAAAAAAATAAATATAAACAAATACTTGAGTCCTGAAAATGAATAATTAAAACAAAAATGCCTGGTGAACTTTCATATTATAGAAACTATTACCTATATACTAACAGTATAAATAAAGGATTTTTTTGCATTCAATACACATATATTAAAAAAAAAAAATTAAAGAAAATTACATTTTAATAAGTGTCTAACGTACTTTACAAAGAAACAATATATGGTAAATAAATTTTTCATGTACCTAAATCAATGAAATATATGTTTCTAAGAAGAAATCATGCAAAAACTTAGCTGTTTTTCTTATTCATTAAAAAAATCATTAATCCGGGCAATTTAGTAATTGTAAAGTTATATTGTTTTTTGTTGATTATATTATAAATACATTTTCAAAAGTATAGTAATTTAAAAAATGATCTCAAATAAAATGTGATCGATCATAAAAGAATGTAGATGTTAATACTTTTGTAAATGCGCATTGCAAGTATTAATTATTTCTGTTTAGAATAAAAGTAGAACATATAAGTATAAAATGTTATGAATTGCAAGTGTCAAATATTTGAAGTAGTTATCAAAAATGGGGGTGGAGGTATACATTAAAATTCATTTTGTATTACATAAGTAAGAATGTTTATAATTCCATTATATGTTGTTTCTACATTCATTTGGTTGGCAGTATTATCAGGTGAACAGTGATCCTCTAATAGCCACAAATATTGTTCCGGATTGTCAAATACATAGCAAAGCTGCAATCATTTTGATATTTACAGATACACATTTCAACAAGTCATTGCTTTCATAATTTGATCGTTAATATAAAAGTAAATGCGAATATTTAGCATTGAAAAGTTTCTACGCTGGAAATGTCTTTTCCTCACTCATTAGAAAATGTTTAAGTTGAATGTGGCACACAAAGAAATAAAACACTTTCTTCTCAATACTTTATTGTAATATTTTTAATTTTTTAAAAAAACTGAACTGATATTTTAAAGCTTTTGGCAATCTAGAACGGAATTGTTGATGTATTCTCCTCAGTCAGAATATCACATGAACTCTATTTCTTATGCTTGCTCATAACTGTTGTTAAAACATGAAAAACTCTCCATACAGTAATGCCACTCAGTACAAACCAGAGTAATCAATGGATGCCAGAAGGCTTGTGTATAAAATGCCTATCTAGTGCCTACTCATTCAAAATCCCCGACTAGTTCCTGGCTTGTGGCCTTCATCAGTGAGGAGCCTTGGATCTGAGAGCACTGCACCTAGATCTCAAGTAGGCACTAGATAGGGATTTTATGCACAAGCCTTCTGGCATCCATTGATTACTCTGGCTTGCACTGAGTGGCACTACTGTATGGAAAGTTTTGCTTGTTTTAACACAGTCAGAATATTGTTCTAATTTGTTCACTTTGCATTTAAGATAAAAGAATACAAAAGAGTATTAAAATAAAAATAATTACAATATTAGTATTAATTCTTAATGCTTGTAAAACTTAAGAAAAAATTATTGTGAAAATCTTATATAATTAAAATGCATAACTTAATTAATTCAACTGTAATTAGAAGCTCACTTGTTTGTACACTCGTACGTGTTAATTTTTATATATTCATTCCCCAGATACATTTGGTTACATATTTAAATTCATAATGTAGTTTCTAAAATAAATACTTGCTGACATAGAGATGCAGAATTATATCTTTACGAGATACATCATAGTCATTTCATATTTTTATAAAATTATTTTATATTATTCACAGTGTCTGATGAAAGAAATGTAGTAATGTTATTCATGGGTTGATATGTTTATATCATGTTGATAAATCTGTTACCTTTTTATTTAGTAGAAACGGAGCTGGCCTAAGGGTTGTGCAACATCATAAGGCCCAAGTCTACACGATCTACATCTTTTTGCAAACGTGAAAAAATAAAACATTTTATTGCTAAATGCAATTATATTTCCATTGTTTTTCCTGCAAAAACTGTAATTTGTAGGCATATTGTACATTGGTTCAGATTTTTTTGGCCATGTACAATATGCATACCTAAATGTTTCGCAATATTTTGGTCATGTTAATGAAAAATCAACATAGATCAAAAACGATTCCCTTCGTTAGCAATTTTATCTATTGAATCAATATTTGCAAAAATATTAAATTATGATCAACATTAATGAATTTCAATAAAACATTCATGAAAACAAAATATAATAAAATACATATAATGCAAGAAAATTTATTGTGAATTTTTTTTCTGATTTGAAATAAGTAAAATTTTTGAAGAAGAGGATCTAAAACTGCAAATAAGATAATTTTTTTAAATATCCCTTTTTATCATGTGTAAAAGACCCTCCTTCCCGTCCAACATACATGAAAACATTACCCAGGGCCCTGCTTTTGGGGGCCAGCTTTGAGTAGAAATCTTATATTAAATTCATGTATTGAATTATTTTTAGACTTTTAATTATTTAAAACTTTGTTCAACATGTTTAGCTGATCAAAAATGCCATCTTTGTATCTTTCCAATTCTCTCCGAAAGTTATTATCTGTTATTTATCGAAAGGTAGTTCCCGCACAGCAAATCACTTCACATTTTCCAAGTTTCTTTGTCTTATTCAGTCTCTCTTCAAAATTATCAATCAATTTTTTCTTCTCTTAATTCTTTTTCAAATACCTTTTCAATCTTTTCCAAGCACATCTTTTATCATTTCTCTGCTCTAAATATTTATCCAATCCATTTCCTATTTTTTTCAAAAAATCTATTTATTTATTCTTTTCATTTCTTCTACATTTATGAAATTATTTTTTCAATTTATTTTTTCCATTCTCTTTCATACCCACATTTTTAAAACTTTTTTTTTTTTTTTTTGCTGTTTCCCACTTTCTCAAACAAAGCATTTAACAATTCTCTTCTTTTTTTTCAAGTGTCAAAGCATCGGCTGGGAAGCGAACCTGGGACAACTTCTTGTAAGGCAGCTGTGCTAACTACTCGACCACCAACGCTTGACAACAATTCTCTCTTTTAGATCTAGTTTTAATGATCCACACAATAATCTACACTTGCTGTCATTGCAATTTTTATTCATTTCTTAATCATTTCAAACTTAAATATTTTAATTAAAAGTACTAATCTGCCCTATAATTCCTGACTTAAGCTTACTTTTAATCTTATTCACTCTACTTATTATTCATTGCTTTAATTCTATTATTTATTTTTTAGCTCAAATCTTTTCCAAGTTTTGTCAATATTTTATAATGTTTTATTGAACTCATTCTCAATATCGTAAAATCCTATCATATACAATTAATCCCTCCCCCCATGACATATCAATATCTCCACCTTTCATTTCTATTATAAGAACACCATTTCACTTTATATCTGTCCTATTTCATATTGTCATGATTATATTTGTATTGTTAATAACTTATTTAGAGTATAATCTGTTATATAAAACTTAATTTATTTTTATTAAAAACTTTCCCCTAACAACAATATATTTACATAATATAAATTCAACAACTAAGAACTAAAACTAGCCTATAACTGTTTGAATTAGATTTATTAAATCGAAACTTTGTCAGTGGTATATTATTTTTTTTATTATTATTGGGATAAGAATCTACACTATATATTTTAAATAAAATTAACTTGTGAGAAAATCAGATACGATTTAAGATTTTAGACTATGCAATTTTATTAATTTTTTAAAATTAAGTTTTAAAAAATTAAGCATTTGAATTTTTATTTGTCTTAAATATTAAATTAAAATTTATGTTTCACACATGTTTTTGTGATATTCATTCATGTGTTCAAACAAATAATATTGTAAAAATTGTTAAACCTAGTAAACTTTCAGAAGATCATAGTCAATGCAGATCTCTACATTCTAACTTGTTTGCATAAACAGCAGTCATCATCAACCATTATCAATCCACTGCAGGATGGAAGGTCTCTCCCAGTTCAATCCATCTTCTCCTATCTTTAGCTTCTCTTCTCCACATCACCCTTGCACACTTTCTTATTTCATCCATCCATCTCACATGTGGCCTCTTTCTGGGTCTTTTACAATATGTTGGAATCCCGTTTAAGATTTCAATTGACCATCTATTATCATCTCTTCCAGCAATATGTCCAGCCCAACTCCACTTCAATCTTTTAATTTTTTCAATGATGTCAGTAACACCTGTTTGTTCTCTTACCCATATATTGCGTTTTCGATGTCTTCTTGTTACTCCCAACATGTATCTCTCTGTACTTTTTTTGAGTGGCCTGAAGTCTGTATAGCTCTTCTATTAAGTGTCCAAGTTTCACATCCATAAGTAAGCAACAGCAGTACTCCATTCTATATAACTAAACGAGCCAATAATGTAATCAACATATAACAATAGTTTATGTATATGATATTGCCAACCAAATCCTCAGATTCTGGATATTAGACTTGCACTACCATATAGTATCTTATGCATTCAAAGATGACTTTTCATTAGAGTGATTTAGAATAGTGACTGCTGTTAATGCAGGTCCCAAAGTCATTTAATGCTTTGTTTTGTTTGATATTAATTTTTGTTCACAAAAAGTCAATAAAATATTTTGTTTTAATATATAAAAACTTTTTTTTTTGTCTTTGTGGTATGCATCATTTTCAAAACTAATAAAAAAATTTGAAACAATATTAATATTACATATAATTTATATATGTATAAAAGTTTTAATGGTAAAATTCTAGAAATATGCCAATAAGGACACTTGGTTTATTTATCGTAAACTTTTCTTCTGTCACAGTTGTTTATCAATGGGAGAGATTATCTTTCTTTAAGATTTGACTTAAACCTTTAGATATATATGCATCAATAAAATATTTCGTATAAACATATTTAAAAAATAATTTTATAAACATTGTTGTCAAATAAAAAATTAAGAAACTTTTTCACATATTTTAAATTTAATTAAATAGTAACAAGTATAGTTTCACATTTGAAAACTTATTAAGCATTTGTAAATACAATGATTGAATTACTTTGAATAGTTAATTTTTATCTAATAAAATTTGCATATTTAAGATACACGCATATATTTAATAAAACTCTTCAGTAGTTCTATGAGTGTTAGAATACTTTTATACTATTTATAAACAGAATATTTTTATGTACTCCATAAATATGTTTAGAGATTCAAAACTAAGCACAGTTCTTAAACTTAAATGTTCCATATTAATGATTTAAGTAATATATATAAATATTAGATGGCATTCTTCAATTGCATATCTAGTTGATTAATCAAAGGTTCAATAGGCTGATAACTAGTCGCTAAGTGTCATGTATATTGCTAACTAGTATCCTGACTCACTGTCCAATCCTTAACAGGTTTACGGAGAATGAAGATATTTTCATATATGTTTAAGTAGCAGTATGCCCTTACATCAGTCTTGATAATAGTTTACCAAAAATGAACACAATTACAATGTACATATATAAGTTTTCCATGTTGAAAAAATATATAAAAACTTATCAAAGATTGAGCATACATTTTAACCTAAGAGGTAAAAATCCAAATCTATTTAATTATCACTTAAGGTTTAATTTTTTTTAATCTTTATAAAAATAAAAAACAATGTTCAATTTAAAATGTTTAAAAAATATAGTAACAATATTTATCTGTAAATCCCTGCTTAGTTTTGTTAATATTATCTTTAACAAATCATTTTAAAATTTGTCAATGCTTAATAGAAATGTTAAAAAATTTTCATTTCATATTATTTTTATAGGAATTATAACTACTGTTAATAATGATATAAAATTTGGACTGTTCATCTCTGCTTAAACAACAACCAGATATTCATAAATATTATGTAACTAATTATATATTTACCTCTTTTGATCTTTTCGATAGAGGGATAATGTAATAATATGCTTGTAATAAAATACAAAAAAATTGCTTTAAAAATATATACAAATGTAAATTGAATGATTACATAACATATATTCAGATTATAAATCATATAATATAAAATATTAATAAAGCAATAACATCCGAAGTTTCCTAAGAATTCTTTGAGGCAATTTTTATTTGAAATGAATGTATCATAATTCAGTTTTGGGTGGCTCAACAGCTGTAAAAGAAAAAAACAAAGAAAAAATAAATATATCTTTATGAATGTATACATTAAAATTATAAATAAATTCCAAATACATAATTCTCTAGAAAAATATAGAAAGAATAATTCACACCTAATGATAATCAAATCAGAAAAGAAATTATATTTATCTGTAACTACTTAACAATGACCAGAATAAGAATGATTTTACTTTTATTGCTAATAATCTCTAGGCAGTTACAAATGATATTTTTTGTTTTGATTATCATTACATAAGGTTTATTCTTTAAATATATACATATTGTACCAGATTTACACCGGCATTAGAAACATCAATCACATGAGAGCACCAGTAGGCTATTAATGAATCTAGAAAATTTATTTGGGATGACGAATATTCACTAACAATGATGAGCATTCTGACAAAATAAGTTACCTGCCCCTGACACTACATCAACTCTGAGTATGAGACAGTATTATTACAAAATTGATAGACAGTAAACAAACCAGTTAAATTTAATATTATAATTAAATGAAAATAATGAAATCAAGATAGATTAATATTGCATCTATGAATGTCTTAAGAGAGTACTTTATTAACAGCTTTGACAGTTGAATTGATCTCAATTAATTCAAAGACTAAAATAATCAGTAATCTTTTGATAGCCGAGCAAGACTGCTTGATAGCATTATGTGAAAAAACAAAAATGCCATTTACGTGGCCGTACTTACAGCTAATACAAACAGTTTTGTTGTATTAGCCATTTTAGGCTGCTTGATGGCATTGCACAGTAATATTACGACCTGTTTTGTGCTTTGCGACACTTCATGCGAATGCGCACAATTCACACTTGGCTACCATATCGTGATAATTTTTTAAATCTCGAAAACATAAAAGCATAGTAATTTAATTTCTATTTAAATCATGCAGAGTAAATTACTAAGAATTGTCACACCCTTCTCTACACAACTTGAAATATGGAAAACATCAGCAAAGGGTAGTGGCGAACATGATTTCCCAAAGATAACGTAGAAAGCCATGTTTTCGTGAATATATGTACGAGAGAAATAAAGCAAGTCTCCGGAATAACATTTTTGAAAGTGGTCTGTCTCGTACATTATTATTGTGTATTATTTTTGTTATGCTAAAAAAAGAATTGTATTCCAGAAATTAATAAATAAAAAGACAAGTTATTTTTGGTTTAGAAGAAGAATAAACAAAAACCAAGAAAAAGGAGAACAAGATTTTATTTAAAAAAAAAGTTAATACAAATACTAAAAAGTAAGACTTTTTTAAAAAAAGGTGTGATTGTTTTTAATTTTTGTTTTGAAAAACCAAAAAAAATTAGAACAAGATTTTATTTTTAAAAAAAAGTTAATATAAATACTCAAAATTGGATTTTTTTAAAAAAATAAAAATAAAAGTCTTGAAAAAAAAAAAAAAAGGTGTGGTTGTTTTTATTTTTTGTTCTGAAAAAACAAAAAAAAGTAGAACAATATTTTATTAAAAATAACAAATATTTCTTTTTATATCTGTTTAGTTTTATTAATAAAATAAAAGCCTTGGCCCGGTAATGTTACATTTGATAGTTTTTTCACAAAAACGCCATCAAAGCGGCTGTGCCCGGCTATCAAAAGAGTACCATTTTATAAAATAGGATTTTATAAAACCATTTTATAAAATAGGATGTATAGTCTATATGTGTGACTTAATAAAGAAATACAATATTTGATTTTATCTCTGAATGCTTACGCATATATGCAAGAATAAAGATGCATATGTGTGTCAATATAATACCACCTAATGATTATATGTAAAATAGAGACTATTCTACCTAAGAGAGGCATGAAAGCTAATTCTATGCTGATCATGCAAAACAAGTCCAACAATTGGTAATCCGGTTTAAAAGAATATGAACTTGATCAAAATGTGTTCAGAGGCTCCGAAAAATTTGTGAAACTAACAAACAAGACTATGCTCACTACACCAAAGCCAGGCCATGCCACAGTAAATGACTGCAATGAAGGCAATAGACATTTCGGGTGACTAGAAATATATCAACCAGTTAGAAGAGCCTTATAAAATAACATTCATATGGCTTTGTTTTAGATACACATGAGTAGATGAATGTTTTTTATTTAAGCATATGTACAAGTGTTAAAATGGTTTAGCACATCACAATAAATTGATTAATGCTAATTAATCTTTAAAAGATTTCACTAATTGATTAAACTTCCAACTTATTTTCTTAAAAAAAACCTTCAAGTTTTAAATATTCTAAGAGGAAAGCGATCAAATTATTTTACAATAATAGTTAAACTTCATTAAGAACTTTCAGAACTACCAATGCAAGAAAAAGAATTTGAGTTATATTTTTTTAAACAAAATTCTAAAAGAGTACTCTAAAAGAACCAGTCAAACATTCTTACATGACTAATATATATATACAATATTAAGTAATAGATGCATAAAATGAAACAAATCTAATATTACAATTAATCAAAGCCACATTTACAAAAGGAAATCAACCCTGGCTTATTTTAAGATATATAAGTATATTATTGCTAAGTTCTAGGTTACTTTAATTTCTGCAATTTATTGAACAGGTAGCTGCCTTGGTCCATTTATAGTTTGTGATCAGTTGAGTATTTGTAGATTGGTTCGTTAGTTTTCTAAATGATTTCATGCCATGAGGATGAAGGTTTGACTGAGAGCACAATTCATCTTGGTGAAGTGCCTTGTCCAGCATATTTTGAAGATCAAGAAAATTTGGTTGGTTCATTTTTTTTCAAACTACCAGCCACTTGTCCAAAACTGTTGGCGGGTATTTGATTTTGCTGAAAGAGCTGGTAAGCACAGCTTGTTACATAGAATGAAAAGTCATAGCATAGAACTTGGACCAATGATCAAGAAATGCTAATGAATGAATTTTGAAGTTTCTGAATAGCTTCTGCCTAGTTTGAATGTGTTCTCTATAAACAATAATTTTGGGGAGCTTTTATACCCATTTCTAATATACAACAATTTTTTCTAGAACTTTCAAGATTAGCATTAGGCAGGCTTTTAACCAATTAAAATCAAACATTTTTTCATTTCATACTAATTAATTTTATTCTGAGATTAAGCATTGGTCTACAAAGTTTTAAAATAATCTTATACAAAAAACTGATTTATTTAAAAAGTTTTTTTTTTTTTTATAAAATAAATATTGACATTACTTTTGGTAAATAAACAAAATTATTCTACCAATTCATGTGTGTGCACACATATACATGTGATTGTACTTTTATAATACGTTTAAATTAGCAAAAAATTTTAATTTTCAAGTAGAATTTTAACTGAAACCCCTATTCTACATATATAACAGACATAAAGCATCTCTCAGTATATGAATGTTTACATTTAGTTTACGCAAATGATTACATTCAAATTGACATTCGCACATTCTTTGTAGCTTTTCTTTTTTATTTCATGTACATTTTTTCACATCAAGTACAATTTTAAAAAAGAAACAAAAAGTATGTCATAATTTTTTTTAAAGAATCTCATTAATTCTAATTAAAACACCACCATAACATCTATACTCCAAACATGACAAAGCTTGTTGCTATAAGTTCTTTGCAGTTTTGTCAAAAATACTCTTGTCCTAATACTTGTATTAACTTCATTCTGATTTTCTATGCTGAACCATTTATTATTGAGGAACTTCATAATTATCTATTATTGAAAGATATTGAGATAGAAAATGAAATTTAGAAAGTTTAGTTAGATTTTTATGGACAAGGAAAACTGGATAAAATATATAAGAAAAGTCTCTGCCTACAGTGAACCAACTTGGATATTCCTAATTTGAAGGAAAGAATCGAAATTATTTCTAAGCTACAATTCTAAGAACTGGTCTTTTTCTGAAATAATCAGTCAAAATCAATAATACACATGATTGTAGCAGCTATATGCTTTCTTTCCATACTTTATATCAGTAAACATCATAGGTTTTGTATTATCAAAGTTCATATACTATACAAGGAATCTATCCCATTCACTACCATATACAACCTTAAACAACTAGTTCAAGACACTGGATGCTATAAATTTCTAAACAATGAAATTTAGTTATTTAAATTAACTGTTACAGGCCTCATGTGTATAACAAGTCAACTTAATGGCATGTCCACATGGAATTTCAAGCCAATTAAAAGATAGACATGCTGAAAATAAAAATTATTAAAAAGGGGATCAAACTAATAAACATTAGTTATATTTCTTGATCATCCCTTTGGTACCAATTCCTGTAAGAATCAGCAAACTTGCAATTAATAAAATATTTTTATAAAGCTTGAACCATATGCATTCTATGCACCACTTTCAAAGAATGAATACTTTTAAAGGGTTCTTATACAGACATCCACCTACAGTTCCCTACAGCATATCCCAGGTTCAAATTCAATAACACCTAAACTCTCAAGGTGAATGGTATACAGTATAAAAAAATACAAAAAATTTATATTATGGAGTGAAATGAGATAAATTGAATACCAAATGCTGACACAACTTAGTAACTAATTTATTTTATATTAAATAAAACCCATAATCACAATATAACAGTAGAGAAATACAATATTAAGATATGTGAAAAACTTCCTCTTTTCTTTTAATTACAGATATGGTTATATGCACATATCCATAATAAATTATCTTTTAAAAAAACATTTAAAAAATATTTCTTTACAAAAAAAATAATTTATTTATGCACACACATATATGTAAAGACTGAATTATCAATTACATTTACAATAAAAATAATTAAATTTATGACATGGTAGGTTTAAAATAATCTCACATTCACAAATTGCATTCATATTGAATAATTTATACATTTTATTGATATAAAAAAAATGTCATATTAAATAGATTTAAAACAAAAATTAAAAAAAAACCTTCCCTGGGTATATAATTCTCTTCCTACTTTAAACATTTCATTTGCCAAAAAACATCTGGAGCTATGTTCTCTTCAATGAAAGGAAAAAAGTTTTAATGTTATATTTTTCTTTTTAAAAAAAAACATTGATACACTGGTCAAGATTTCCAGAAAACTTCATGTGTAAAATGGGAGATACAATAATTCAGATGTTTATATTACAGGATCATTTTTTCCATTAGGCAGACATTTGCATACAGAACAATGTGCTCACATGTTTACAAGGGGAAAAGACCAGTGTACTAAAATGATTTCTAGTTCATTTTGCTTTCCTTAATCATTTTAGCAAACAGCATTCTGGTAATACAAGAATTCAATCCATGCAATAACATTTATTCCCTGCAAATTTCTGGAACTTAGTAATGGTACATAGCTATTGCTCTCCCCCAGACTTTCAGAACAGATTCCTACTATTCTCCCACTGCTATAAAACAATCCAATAAAAATCTCTTGACTAGTTTTAAAATCTAACTTCTAGCAACACACATGAAAAGAAACTGCTGACAGCCTATTTTTTTATTACTATTTTCTAATTAAATTTCCAGATAAATATTTTAATTTGTTAATAAAATAATGGGTTTAATCAATGCACAAAAAAACAAAAGAAAATTATGGTTAAGAAATTCAGCAGTGCCCTCTGTGATATAAATATATTAGTGTATATATATATATCTACAAACATCCATTTTTAATCTGTTTTTTGGTTTATTAGTGTATTAATATTTAAAGGGTTAACTAATGCTAACTTGTGATGGAGTTTGATTATCATCCCATCATAATACCTTTCCTCTCTTTAGACCATAAAATATAAGTTAACTATTTTTATAGTCTTCATGATCCTATCCAATTCATTCAAGCAGGTATCATAGATAGTCTTAATACAAGTTAATAAATTTATGGGTATAAATTAAATTTTAGCCTATATTCTGCTCATCCCTCTTCTGTGTATTTAAATGGATGATCCTGTACATGAGGGGTCAGAGTGACTTAAGGTCAACATGGGCTTGACAATAACATTGGCATCAATAAGGGATTTGGGCATTTCCATCATCAGATTTTCAATGGTATGGATGGCTAAAGAGTTACAGGATGGAGATTGAAGTCTGTCCATTAAAGTATGAAGATTTGCTATCTTAATACAAATTGAGCACTGATTGTATATATGTGTGTGGGAGATAATCTGGACCAACTGATGAGTGCTGACGCAGCATGAAATACGTATATTGGAGATTATTTACCCTTTTCACATGTGTGGTCATGTTTATCGGTTGTATGAGCTAGAGCAGGATAGGTGAAGGAAGCTTGAAAGTCTGAGTTCAAATCCCTTATGTAATTATATCCAAAACTCCAGGTATATAAATTATACTTGTGTTCAATCAAATATAGATTTAGCCTGTATTCTGCCCATCCCTCTTCTGTCTATTTAAATGGATATGGTCATGTACGTGAGAGGTCAGAGTGACTTATGGTCAACATGAGCTTGACAATAATATTGGCATCACAAATTTTGGGCATTCCATCATCAAATTTTCAATGGTATGGATGGGTGAAGAATTGGGAGGGTAGAGTAGATTGAAACCTGTCCATTAAAGTTTGAAGATTTGCTATCTTAATATAAACTAAGCACTGATTGTACGTATGTGCGATAGATTATGATCTAGATCAATTGATGTATGCTGGTTCAGCACAAAATATGCATATTGGAGATCATTTTCACATGGGTATGGGTATGTGTATCAGTTGTATGAGCTAGAGTGGGATAGCCGAAGAAAGCTTGAAAGTCTGAGTTCAAATTCTTTATATAATTGCATCCAAAACTCCAGGTATATAAAGTATACCATGACAATCAGTTTTTATTCAAAAGAAGACTTAATCTTCTTGTTTGTAAATTCCATATCAGCTATATGTAATAGTTCCAGTTAAACTGAGGGGATTATAATATAGTCGACTTCAAAAGGGCAATTGCTGCTAATCTCCATATTGGTTAAGTTTGAACTTTCAGAGAAGTAAAGCCGAACAATATCTGATGTTTATTACTCATGTGTGTAATAGACATAGCTTGTAGCTGAAGTTCAGAAATTGTAGAAGCTGAACTAAATTGAGCACGTCAATATTTATCTTATCTGAATCAAGAAATGTCATATTGGTAATCCATGACAAGCCAGTTTAATCTTAAGAAAATAGTGCTATACATATACTACTTTATATATATAAACAGATGAAAGAAAGTAACTATCACTTGTATGTAAACTGTCCGTGCATGACTTATATATGTATGGAAAGACATGCTAAAGAATGAAAAAAAAAATCTATTCACCCAAATTATTTTGCTTCAATTGGGAATTTTTTTTATAATAATTGGAGGTAAATAATTTTTAAGTAAAATTAAAGAAGCTGCTAATAAATTAGTTAGCAGGTAAAAATAAATTTGGAAAAACTTTCTTAAAAATTTGCAAGTGAAGAAGATTTAGTGGACTGCCAAAGAAGATAAGTAATCTTTTTTTAAACTCAAAACTTCTGTTTACAATTTACTAGTATTCAGAAAAAAAATAACTTTGTTTATAATATAAAGATAATTACAATTAATAAGTGAAATATTATATTAGGATATGCAAGTATGTGTACACATAAAAATATATTTAAAATTTATTTATATTTTGTTAAAATAGAATAATATTGGCCTATGTAATACACATGTGTGCATACATGTATTTATTTAGTATCAGGTATAATTTATATATATGTAAACTAAACTTAAAAATGTTATATGTGTAGTTTTATTTGTCAGTCTATGGAAATAATATCTGATATTTAATACTTTTGCATACGTGTTGCTGCTTAACTAATTGGGATTTTTTTTTTTGTTTACTAGTTCATTATCCAGTCGAGTTCACGCAGCCTCACAAAATTATTACATATATAATGAAGTGTAAATTAAAATATCTGATATTTGCATGTCAAATCAAAATGATTTCCTTGTAATGAAGTATATTTATTAATCATTATTTTGAGTAATTCTAATAGTTATTTGATATTAGAATAGAGTAAGTATTTTCCATTTTCTCTTGTTCATAGTAACCAAGATATTTACAAAACACCACACACCCCCCCCAAAACCAAAAAACACAAAAAGACAAATTAACCTATTCTCTATCTCCTCTCTCCTCTCCCCCTACTCCTCTTTGTTTCCTTGTTGTGGGGGGAGGCTGCAAAGTAGGTGTACTTGCATTTTTTTTTTAAAGAGATACTTATGAGGGGGGTGTTTTTTTTTTTTTGTTTTTTAATAATAATTATTGTTCTAGTATGAGATAGTGATCATGTGATGAACCAAGATATTTGCTATCCCAAAGACAGTTCTGGATTATCTGCAAATGAAATGTTTATTTTTAGAATTATTTAGATCGTCCACTTTGTTTATGTTTTATGATTGATAATGACTAATCTACTAAAGGCCAGTATACTCATGGTAGCTGATGGCTCTGATCATTGGTAATAATCAGTATTAATATGGTGATCCCATCACATGCAGCAGCAATATTAACGCTCTTTTTTATATAATATTGTGCCCTAAAATTGCATTGACTTGATGATTAACCTAAAATTTTATAGTGTTGGATCCAGTCACAAAGGCTGACTCTTGATGCTTAATTACTGTGATGTATGATGATTTGGTTTTTTTTTTTCTTTTCCTTATTCATTACAAAAAACTGCTAATTAGCATTATCTTCTACCCATATAAATCCTTAAAACCTTCCGCAGCATTACAATATATATATACTAAATCATAAATTACTAATAGCTAACTGGTTTCTAAAACTAACTCAGAGCATGATAACAATCTTAATAATCCATCAGAATATCACAATCTGTTATTAAGCATTCTATAGAGGAAAAATGGTTTCTGCCACCTTTTGTTCTGGTGTAAGAGTATCGACCAGACTGGAATTCTAACTTGTCTAGAAATTTTAAATAAACACTATTTGACTGACAAAGATAAATTGTTGTCTTGCATTGTTGGCCGAGAGGTATCGCAGCCGCCATGCAAGCAAGTAGTTGGTTGCAGACGGTTGTGGGTTAGCGTCCCGGCCGATGCTATGACATATGAAAAAAAAAATGGTTTCTGCCACCTTTTGTTCTGGTGTAAGCTCTTAAATAAACAAAGAGTAAAGACCAGACTGGAATTTTACCTTGTCTAGAAGTTTTAAATAAACACTATTTGACTGACAAAGATAAATTGTTTAGAGGTATATTAATAAATAATCATTTTTACAACCTCTCAAATGCCTGTTCAGTACTTTAAATGTAAAACCATTAAGCATCACATGATCACCATCTCTTATACTTTTTGTGTATTCAATTTCATTCTCATAGTTTTATAGTTAAGTAGAGATAAAAGGTGGTTGCTGGAGGGTTGCATTAGATCCTAAGAGGCCACAAGCCAGACACTAGTCTGGGGATATTGGATGAGTAGGCATTAGATAGGGATTTTATGCACAAGCCTTCTGGCATCCATTGATTACTCTGCTTGGCACAGGGTGGCACTACTGTATGGAGAGTTTTGCCTTGTTTACTTTAAATGTAATAAACCATAAATAGCCAATAGCTGTTTTCTAAATGTAATTCATAGCATAATAACTAAAGCTTTAAACCAACAGAATATCATAATCTATTATCAAAGCAAACTGCTAATCTTTGCCTATTGAATGAGGTTTATTTAAAACTTTTAGACAAATTAAAATCTCCATCTGCTATAAGAGCATAGATCAGAGTAAAAGATGAAAGGAATTCATCTTTTACAATTGCCTTGACAACAGATTGCAATATTTACATTGGTTCATTACTGTATTGGGGTGCTTGAAAAATTTAAATATGATTATTTACTAATCTACTTTCAACCAGTTTACCTTTTCTTTTAAAACTTTTAGATAGATTAAATTCCCAATCTGTTACAACCATGTTTTCATTCTTTGTTTATTTAAGAATTTAGAACAGGATAAAAAGTGGAGGAATTCATATTTTATCTACAGAGGTTACCTTGACAACATTTTATATTCTATTGGTTTATTAAGTTTTGACTGTTATGCAATGAATTACATTTACAAACCAGTTAACTATCGGAAATGTATAGTTTATTTTATCTAAAATATTGAGTAGAAATATGTTTGAAAGATTATATAAATGATTAGTATTAAATTATCTTCAAGCAGTTTATCTTTCCCTATTGAATTCATAAGGTTTATTTAAAACATTTTAGGTAAATTAAAATTCTCAATCTGTTATAATCATGTGTTTTCACACTTCTGTTATTTAAGAGCTTGGATCAGTGTTTATTTAATAGATTTTGATATTTTATTAGTTTATTTAACTTTGGCTGTTATACTATGAATATATATATATATACACACACATTGACTGCACAAAATATTTAGAAAATCTGTGGCATATTTCTTAACATAATTTATTTAGTCATAATATTTATAACTACAAACAATTAACACAATCCATTGCTCAAGCATAAATGTAAAATATGCATATATACACACACACATACAAGGATCAGATAAAATACTTTGAAAATCGTCATTCATATTACGAATTTCTTGTCAAAAGTATGTAAATTGAATGATTGGGAAAGTTATTGATAAATACATAAAGATCATTAAATCCTGTCAAAAATTTGAATGTATGGCTACAGTGGTGGGAGCCAAATAATTTAATAAATTAAATATAAGAAAACGATATACTAAGATAGTTGTATTTCATATAATTAATACTTAAATAAGAACAACAAAAGAGATTCACAAAATTAGATTAATTTATAAGAAAGAGTTTTGAAATATTAAATGAAAAAATATTAAACAATATCTGCCAAAAAAAACAACTGTTATTTAAGATATTTCCATATTGCTTCTCGATTGGTATCCTCACTTGCAATTTTCTTCACTTTTATCCAAGTATCAACGGCTGAGTGATTTAACAACCGGTTTGCCTTGGCTCTGCCGAACCAATAAGAATTGGAAAAAATCTCACCACTAAGCTGTGTAAATAGAATTATAAACTTGTAAATGAATGATGGTTAGAAATAGTGTTCGCATTATGTGATGGTCAGCCCCCAAAATGAATAAATAATCTGAAGGCAGTGAAAAAGAATACCATAGTAAGATAAGTAAATCATTACAGTTTATGCTGTTGGGAGAAGAGTCATCTTGCTAGACTATATTTGATAGCTGGGAAAATGTGTAAATAGTGATTTGTCTAACTACATGACAATTTCTGTCATTTTGTTCTTACGCTCGTGACACCATTATCATTGCATTCACACTTGAAATCAATAGTTTTTAAATAGCAATTTAGATAAAATATATTTGTGAAAGTCACAACAGATTGCTTTGATAGATAATGAAGTGGCAGTGATTTTCTTCATTATATTCATACAACACATTGAATTCTAAGTGAGCATTGAAACTATTGACCATTAAGTAGTTCCATTAGCAGAATACTACAATCAAATAGTTGATCATCATCACTGGTAATTTATTATAACTTACAACCCTCTTAACACAATTTATATATATACACAAGCTAAGTTTTTCGCCCAAAAGCAGATATAGTAACCAGATTACTATGATGAATCAATAACACTTAAACAGTTTGTTTTGCTTGTCACCTTTTGATTTTATTTTTTCCATCTCGACTTTATCACCGTAAATTAGTAGTTAATTTATATTTAAAAATTAAAAATATGAATTAGCACCTTAACCAAAAAACTTTTTTTAAAATTTATATACTGTAAAAGTTAATTGAAAAACTCCAATAAGTGCGGAGTATAGTTTTGTATGGTTGTGAAACATGGACAATGAGTAATAAAATTAGGAACAGATTGCAGGCCTTTGAGATGTGATCATGGAGAAAAATGGAAAAAATCAATTGGATGAATGAAATAACGAAGTTTTGAAAAGAGTAAAGGAAAAAAAAAGACTGAATGAGGAAATTAGAAAGAGAAATTGGATTGGATATATATTAAAAAGAAAGTATAGTTTAATGAAAGATGTGTGGAGGGGATTAAACATAAAAGTAATGTCATGTTATATATGACTTGCTTTATTAATTATTAAAAAGAAAGTATAGTTTAATGAAAGATGTTATGGAGGGAATGGTGAGTAGAAGCAAGAGGAAGGAATGGAAAAGATTGACATTGTTGGATATGAGATGGGAAATGAAGAGAATGGAGTGGGAAAATGAATGAATTGATGATGTGATTATTCTCTAGATCTGTCCATGGGGCAGAATATTATTGCCTTCTAATAAAGTAAAAACAATATCATATTGCACATAAATATATAATTTTATATTTCTAATTCTTTCGAGATAATTTACTGAAGCATTTAGTTTGTAAATGCCACCAAAAATCAATTAGTACAAAAGTTTTCAATATGAACAAATGTTTCTTGGATTTATGAAATAAAAGATCCTATAACATCTTGTAACCAATCATTTGGCCACAAAAGTTGCAATGAAAAGAAAATCTCGATCAAAAATTAATTGTTTTTATATTTATATATTACATATTTTTATTCAAAGCAATAGTTCATATAAACAGTAGATTATAAGCTATAATTGTTATACACATTGTAAAATAGTAAAATGTGTTAAATTTCTAACTCAGAAAAAGAAAAGTCTAGAAAGTTGAAAGAGTAAGCCAATCAACAATATTTGGTCAAAATCATAAACACACACTGGAATTAAAGACAGTTTCTATAATAATAATAAAAATATTGCATAATATTAAGAAAATGAAACAAAATCTTTTTTTTTCATATGTCATAGCATCAGCCGGGACGCGAACCCACAACCGTCTGCAACCAACTGCTTGCTTGCAAGGCACAAGACGGTAGCGATGACCTCTCAGCTAACAAAATCATTTTTCATATGTTTTTAATGCATACAACAGAAACCCAATTAATATAGTAAGATTAGCAGTTTGTAGATCAGTAATTGTAAAACTAAAGATTCTTAAATTGACTTCCAGAAAAAATAACCGGCTTGTCAAATGAAAGGAAATCTGCTCATCTTGTCATTTTGGTGTTTGGATATCATTTGAATCCCTGTGCAATTAACCATACTATTTATAATATGAATAATATTTGGTTTGGTTATGATTTACCGTTTTGATATTGCTAAAGCCATAAATCTGAAAAATGACTTAAAATATAAAATATATACATATTATGTATAAACATAACATGATCACCATCTCTACATGTATAAACATATATGACGTCATATATGTATAAACATATATGACGAGTTATTTGTATAATGCTATGTTTTTAATCTGTAATAATAATAATATGTATAAGTAAAAAGTTAAACTACTACACAATTAAAATTTAACACGTTTATAAGTTATAGTGTATAAAATATACAATAAATTCAGCTTAAAGTCTATTATTTATGCGAGATATATAAATATCATAATAGAATATAATAGTGCTCAAACACTTGATATATATAACTTATATCCTCCACAAATTTTTACCGATTACAATGGATAAGGCAATTGTTTATAAACAATGCTTGGGCTTAATCTTCAAATATTATATACATTTTCATTCATTTTTTTTTAATTTTTAATATTAACTAAATGTAAAAAAATTAACTTTCAAAATCTTTTTTGTTATAATTTAACTTTACACAATATATAACACAACTTTTATGGCTTAATGATGTTGGTTACATCATAGGAGTTATATTTTTGTTTACGGTCAAAGCATTGTCGTTCATCTACGCAACCCTGGTACTTTCCAGCTTTAGCTAAACAACGATTGGGAATAGCGAGTTAGATTGATTAGTTAAAATCTAATGTTTGGAAAATCTTTAGCTGCCTAAAAAATTTCCAAGTTCCATCTACATTCGAAATACAGATCATGGAAATAGCTGGCATTTGTGTGTAATATGTGTTATATAAAGAATATAAAAATTATATATCATCAGACA
Organism: Epiperipatus broadwayi; assembly: GCA_028023455.1. Taxonomy (NCBI): domain Eukaryota; kingdom Metazoa; phylum Onychophora; class Udeonychophora; order Euonychophora; family Peripatidae; genus Epiperipatus; species Epiperipatus broadwayi. The sequence continues at coordinate 686,622 of JAQFVV010006553.1, read as the reverse complement.
ATAAATATGGAAAATATTGTTCATTTTAGTAATGTGAAGAACATTTTTCATTGTATTATGCAAAATAAGAATATAATTGTGAAAATTACCATCAACAGTGATGAATATTATAACTGTTTTCGTAGATAATAAATATATGTCCAGTAGTATTCACAATCATATGATTAGTTAAAAATAGTCATATATCACATGACCCCATTTCTTTTAAGCTTGTTTATACTTTACAAGGTTAAAAGAAATGGGGTCATGTGAGATATGACTCTTTTTTATTGACTATTTATAGTTTTTGCTTTAAGTCTTAAGTGATGTTATATTGCTAAGATTACTAATATATGGTTTGGCTGAAGATCTCTCAACCCCATGTAGCTATTTGAGTTAGATAGCTGGGTTTGAAGACATTTAAATGTCTGAAAATTTCAAATTTTCTACTCAATAGTTAACTCTTAGATAAATGCTGGCTTTGGATTGGTATTTTTAGATCTACTGTCCGAAACTAACCTAGCGCCTCTGAGGAGTGCCAAAGCACGGAACTATTGGTCAGGCGTTGGGGGAGGTTCCTGACAGATATTTTAAATACTTTCTCTGGCTAAGCATTTATCACAAAGCTTATTGGGCAATTAGCATAGCTATTTGTTTACATGACTGGTTATTTATGAGACATTCAACTATTTAAATGGTAGACTGATTAAAACTTTACTTAGCTGGGAATTGTTCCAGGAATATTTAGCTCTTAAATCTACCACTCCTCTAAACAAATAAGGATCTGCCCAGTAGTGAAAATCATGAACTCTAACAACAATTTTTCTTAAAAGTAAGAGATCTTGGCTTGCATTTACAATGTATGATAAATGAAGCTTAATGTCTTTTTGTGCTTGCTTGCAATATCTACATCAGAAGCAATAATTTGTTCTATTTATTATGGAGTTAAGTTTGAATAATTAGTAGACGCTAACTGGTAGTAGTCAATCCTCTTTCTAGACTAGTTTCTCATTACGGTTCTTAATTAAAGATGGAAATAGCCAAAACCAGTCTGAAGATGCAACTGCAGCACTACCCTGCTTTGAAAACCAGGCACTCTTCACAAATCTGGAGCTTAATTGTAAATATACGGGATTTGAACTCGACTTTCAAGCACCCACCAACTATCCACACTATCTCATAGAAGTAATATACATAACTACATACATGTAGAAAAGATAAAAGATCACCAGTATACGTATTTCATGCTAAACCAGCACTCATCAGTTGGTCCAGATTATCATCTCCCACACATAAATATAATCAGTACTCAGTTTTATATAGCAAATCCACATACTTTAATGGAAGGCTTCAATCTACTCCAACTTTTCAACCATCCATATCATTAAAAATCTGATGATGAAAAGCACAAATCCCATGCTGATGCCAACATTATCGCCATACCCATGTTGACCTGAAGTCACTCTGACCCCTCATGTATAGGACCTTATCCATTTAAATACATAGAAGAGGGATGGGCAGGATACAAGCTTCATATGTAAATATTTGAAAACCAGGCACTCTTCACAATCTGATTTTCAATGATATGGATGGCAGAAAAGTTGGAGTAGATTGAAGCCTGTCCATTAAAGTGTGTGGATTTACTATCTTAATATAAAACTGAGCACTGATTATATATATATATATATGGGAGATGATAATCTGGACCAACTGATGAGTGCTGGTTTAGCATGAAATATGTAAATTGGTGGTTATTTATCTTTTCTACATGTATGTGGTCATGTATATCAGTTGTATGAGATAGTATGGATATTCGATGGATGCTTGAAAGTCCGAGTTCAAATCCCGTATTTTTACTCTGCTTTGTATGGTGCACAATTGTAGAAGAGTAGATTCTGGAATTCAAAGTTTGTGAATTGTAGGTGAATTCTGTCATTTCTGGGACTCAGAACTTCTTACGAACTCCAAAGTTATAAAACTGTTCGATTATTTTTTAATATAGCATATATCAAGTAGAATCTATTGATAACTTATACTACATGGCTCTGAAACAGAGTGCTCTTAATGAATATATGTTATATAGAATTAGCATGCTTGTTCTTAAATTTACCAGAAATAAAAAAAAATGCAAAATCTTAAATGGTAACATGAATAATTTCAAAAATAAGTTATACATACGGACATATTCTGGAAACTTTTCTAAAGCTTCTTGAAATCTTGGTTTCTGCCAGTTTTCCATCACATGCTCCCTCAAGATGCCAGCTGCACGTTCTCTTTCTTGAGGAAAATGTTTAATAGCTTCTTTGTAAAAATCAATTGTTTTATTTAAAGCTACTTCCCAAGGAGTTGGATGAAAATCTAAAAGTTTTTCTGCTAAAGAAATATCTACCGGACCTTTGGTGACACTCGGATATAAATGAAAAACTTTAGATATGGAATGGTGGTCATATTCAATACCTTGGATCCCTAAAGAATTTTGCAGATTTTGCAAAATGGTCATCAAAGTAAAATGTTCCTTGAAAGCTACATTAAAAACCATGTCATAAACTTTTTCACCTGCTTCTAAAATTTTTATTATAATGTCTGCAACATCATTTACATATGCTAGACTACATTTTACATTAGCAATATTGTCATGAACATATATGGGTTTGTTTATGTATCTGTAAAACATCATCCAAATTTGATACGTCCAAAACCGATTAGTAGTATCTCTAGGTCCAATCACATCTGGAATTCTCAAAAATACATAACGATAACCATTCTCTTCTTTTTCAGCTTTTAATATTTCTTCACACTCTAACTTTCTATGTCCATACCAGCTATTACTTTCTAATCTCTGCTTTTCTTCTGCTAATTCTGGTCTATTTGCATCTTTTTCTCTAATAGCTTCTCTGTGTTTTATATGGCATACTTCATATATAGAATCGGTACTAATATAAATATAGAGCTTCACTTTGTTTTTAAGAAGATTTAAGAATGGGGAAAGACCTTCTTTGCGATATAAACTGAAATCAATAACTGCATCAAAAACTGAAATCTGATCAAATAAAACAGAGAGTCCAGGACAACTATCGGATGATTCATAACGATCACACTTTAAATGATGTACGTGCGGTTTAATGCGAGTGTACGAATCCCAATACCAGTTTCCACGATTAATTATGAAAATTTTAGCACCTAATTTGATTAATTTTTCAACAGTTTCAGCACCCATAAAACCATTTCCTCCAAAAATTAAAATTTTTGTATTTGAATCAATAACTTGCGAAATATTTTCCGCTGCTTCTTCCATTTTAAAACAAAGAAATAGAAAAAAGATGACACGAAACCAAATATTAGTACTTTTAAAAGATAAGTTGTAGTTTAAAAGTAACATTGTATAAACTAAAGCTATTCGTGGACTGTCAAATTTAATTTTAAAAAACAGTAATGTGGTTTATCATGATTTCCTAATAAATAAAACTATAGTTTAAAAAAGGAAAACGTCTTAGGTGGCTACGTTTCTGTCCTCTAAAAGTTTTCAAAAGTTAACCCCCAACGAGTTGCAGCGATCGTAGCGAGCATAAAATTAACTAAAATAAATATTTATGTTACCGTGTTAAAAATGTTACCCGTGTACAAAATCCATTTAAATACATTGATAAAAAAAAGAAAAAAGCTTAAACTAAAAAGGAAGGAATACCTTGCTTTCAAACATATAAAAGAAACTTCTATATGCTTTTAAAATGCAAAATTCACTTTGAAGCATCTTAACGGGTATTATAAAGTGCTTCTTAAATTTTATCATACAGCTAAAATGCAAAACTTGTAAAAAGAATAGCTTATCCAATCAACGATCGCAATCTGTAATCATTTAGCTATAAATGTTTCATAATTCAACCTGTATTCAGATATAAAAATTTACATAAGTAAAAAAATTTAAACTATGGGACTTCCGATTAGTGGGATTGTATCAAATATTTTCTTAAATTATTTTGAACAAGTTCTTCCTAAGTATTATGCTTTACTACCCATGATAATATACACAAGATATGTAGACGATTTATTCATTGCAGCACCTGAAAACCTAGTTATAAGTATTCAGAAGGATCTGCAAGCACACACAAACTTAACCTTAAACTACACATGGGAAAATGAATAGCACGAGTTGAAATATTTCGATTTAAAAACACAAAAAGAAACAACAAGCATTAATTACAATATGATAATTAAACCATTACAAATAAAGGGTTCCACACACCCACATTCAAAATCACCTAAGTCTCACAAATTGGCAGGACTTTCAGCTTTCATATTTAGGAATCATTACTTATGTAAGTTCAAGGCTGACAGAAAAAACATCACTTATTACATTAGAGTCTTAAAATTCGGATATAACTACAGAGCTATAGCCAACAGGATCGAGCTTTTCTATAAAAAGTTAATCCAGGAGCATACAAATGAAGACAAACCACATTTAAGTTTACCTTATATTACCAAAGTGGCCAAACATTTAGTCAAAAACTTATCTAATAAATTCAAAATAGGCTTCAGAACTCCTTCAAACACAAATAGAATGATCACCAACACAAAGGACAAAATAGAGCCAGACCAAGCCCCCCCCCACCTGCCCTCAAACTGGCTATAAGGCAACATATTATGGTGAAACTCAGGCAACAGTAAACAATAGAATAGCATAACACTTATATATGTATAATAGACTGGTAAATAAAAATGAAGGCAATTCAATATTTGCAGAAGATCAAAAAACATTTAATCATTAATGTGAACCTTCCAGCACCAAAATTGTTTGCAAAGAAAGAAATGACCCCAAAAGAAAAATAAAAGAAGCATATTTCATTGTGAACGATTGAAACCCCATCAATTGAAGAGATGCTTGCTTTACAATATTGAAAAAATGGACAGGATAATGATTTGCATTATTTACATTTACACATAATAATGGCTATGAATATGTAGTAAACATACTCTGAAAACACTAAACATTATTTGTGAACATTTTTATTAACTTCACCTATATACGTTTAAAGCGTATTATAAGTATTAATTTTAAAATAGAAATTCATATAACATTACAATACTAGCCAAAAAAATTTTTTTACTAAAATTCTTCTGTAACCATGATTTCATCTATTAATAAATACACCTTTTTAAGTAAAATTTAACTAAACATACCACATATATATACAAAACAAAATAGCCTTCCCATCATTCACTTCAAAAACTAACTTCCTTTAATGTAAAAAGATGTCTTCATAAATTGTCATAAAATTTATATAAGTCAGAGTAAATTAAGTGTTAATGAAGGAGTTCAAATTCATACGAATAGAATTAAAAATGAATATCAAAACTCAGCTTTGTATATTCAAAAACTAAATACAGGTCATAAAATATTATTTGACAAAGCAGATGTTATTTTTATGAAAAAAGTGAAATGAAATGAAGAGTAAAAGTAACCTTTATGATAAAATATTTTGAATCTGAGGTCATTAATTACATAAAGACATTCTTTGATGTTAAAGGGAATTGATTATTGAAGAGAATGATAGGAAGGCTATTTTGTTTTGTATATATATATGTGCTATGTTTTTTTTTCCATGTGTCATAGCATCAGCCGGGAAGTGAACCCGCTAACCCGGGACAACTGTTTGTAAGTCAGTTTTGCTGACCACTCGACCACCAACACTTGATTATATGTGCTATGTTTAGTTGAATTTCATTTGCAAAGGTATATTTGTTAATAGATGAAACAATGGTTGTGAAGAATTTTAGTAAAAAAAAATTTTTTTGGGGGGGTGGGGGTGGCTAGTATTGTAATGTTATATGAATTTCTATTTTATTTATAATTATTTACATAGCATTAGGCAGTATTTAAATTTTATTTTATAAAATAAAACACGAATACAGCAAAAGTAAATTTTACAAAAAGTTGTACAAACCATAATTATAAATTCACAAAATATAATATCAGAAATATAATTATAATTCAAACAAATTTTAAATGAAATGTACTTTTGTCCTAAATATAATATATCATCATTTGGATTTCTTAACACATTTAGTTTTGAGACTAATAAAACTTGCCGCTAATTTTATCCTATTAGAATGAGAATTTGATAGTATTTATTAAATGTAATTGAAATATAAGCAGGCTTTAAGTTCAGATCTACAATAATATTTTTATCATTTTCCCCGATTAATAAATAGTCATTAAAAATTTAATAAGTTCTGGAAGTCAAATAAGAGCCTAAAAATTTATAATCCGTAATCTGATTTCATTTTTTCCTAGGTCAGATCCTATGCCTATAATAATAGTTTTATTTTATTAAAATAAATGATTGATTGACTTTATTGCTGGAAATTCATAAGAAGTTCAAGTACTAAAAGCAACAGATTTGCAAACAATTTGTGGATCCATTGGTGGTCGAGAGGTCAGCGCGACTGCCTTACACTTGCAGGCAGTTGCCCGGGTTGCGGGTTCGCTTCCCGGCCGATGCTATGACACTTAAAAAAAAAAACGGCATTAGTTTACTTAATGCTAAAAGTCAGCAGGAGGAAAAAAAGGCAAATCATATAATTACAGTTTATAAAATGAGATTTAAATAAGTAAAAATCAAAAGGTTTGTTGATCGGGAGATTATATGATCTTTGAACACTAGAAATGACAACCTAATTGTGATCCAACTTTAAAGTCCATGACTCTAATACTATACCAAGTGCACATGGAACTATTTTAAAACAGGCAAAACTCTCCATACAGTAGCACCATTCAGTGCAAGCCAGAATAATCAACGGATGCCAGAAGGCTTGTGCATAAAATTCCTATCTAGTGCATACTCATCCAATATCTCTAGACCAGTTTCTAGCTTGTGGCTTTCGTCAGTGAGGAGCCTTGGTTCTGAGAGCACTGCACCTAGATCTTAGGATCTCTAGTGATCATGTGATGCTTATGCATAGTAGTGATGTACTGTTTTCATTAAAGACAATTATTTAGCTATAAGTACTGAGACAGTTTATAAATTGTGTTAAATGAATGACAAATAAACAGAGCAAAACTCTCCATACAGTATTGCCACCTGTGCTAAACAGAGTAATCAACGGATGCCAGAAGGCTTGTGCATAAAATCCCTATCTAATGCCTACTCATCCAATATCCCCAGACTAGTTTCTGGCTTGTGGCCTTCATCAGTGAGGAGCTTTGGATCTGAGAGCATTGCATCTAGATCTTAGGATCTAATGCAACCCTCTAGCAACCACCTTTTATCTCTACTTAACTACAAAACTATGAGAATGAAATTGAAAACACAAAAAATATTTTCAATCTAAGCTCAATGGCTTATATAGTCATATGGGTCTGAACTCAGTTCAGCACCCATACATTTTGGTGTCTTTGGCTACAACCATAGCCACCACTATCCTATTAGGCAGGATTGGTGTTAAACCATTAAGCATCACATGATCACATTTCCTATACTAGCACATTAATTGTTGATAAACAGAGCAAAACTCTCCATACAGTATTGCCACCTGTGCTAAACAGAGTAATCAATGGATGCCAGAAGGCTTATGCATAAAATCCCTATCTAATGCCTACTCATCCAATATCCCCAGACTAGTTTCTGGCTTGTGGCCTTCGTCAGTGAGGAGCTTTGGATCTGAGAGCACTGCATCTAGATCTTAGGATCTAATGCAATCCTCTAGCAATCATCTTTTATCTCTCAGATCCAAAGCTCCTCACTGATGAAGGCCACAAGCCAGAAACTAGTCTGGGGATATTGGATGAGTAGGCATTAGATAGGGATTTTATGCACAAGCCTTCTGGCATCCATTGATTACTCTGTTTTGCACAGGTGGCAATACTGTATGGAGAGTTTTGCTCTGTTTATCAACAATTAATGTGCTAGTATAGGAAATGTGATCATGTGATGCTTAATGGTTTAACATCAATCCTGCCTAATAGGATAGTGGTGGCTATGGTTGTAAAAGAGCCAAAGACACCAAAATGTATGGGTGCTGAACTGAGTTCAGACCTATATGACTATATAAGCTATTGAGCTTAGATTGAAAATATTTTTTGTGATTTCATTCTCATAGTTTTGTAGTTAAGTAGAGATAAAAGGTGGTTGCTAGAGGGTTGCATTAGATCCTAAGATCTAGATGCAGTGCTCTCAGATCCAAAGCTCCTCACTGACGAAGGCCACAAGCCAGAAACTAGTCTGGGGATATTGGATGAGTAGGCATTAGATAGGGATTTTATGCACAAGCCTTCTGGCATCCATTGATTACTCTGTTTAGCACAGGTGCAATACTGTATGGAGAGTTTTGCTCTGTTTATCAACAATTAATGTGCTAGTATAGGAAATGTGATCATGTGATGCTTAATGGTTTAACACCAATCCTGCCTAATAGGATAGTGGTGGCTATGGTTGTAAAAGAGCCAAAGACACCAAAATGTATGGGTGCTGAACTTAGTTCAGACCCATATGACTATATAATCTATTGAGCTTAGATTGAAAATATTTTTTGTGTTTTCAATTTCATTCTCATAAGTTTGTAGTTAAGTAGAGATAAAAGGTGGTTTCTAGAGGGTTGCATTAGATCTTAAGATCTAGATGCAGTGCTCTCAGATCCAAAGCTCCTCACTGATGAAGGCCACAAGCCAGAAACTAGTCTGGGGATATTGGACGAGTAGGCATTAGATAGGGATTTTATGCACTTGCCTTCTGGCATCCATTGATTACTCTGTTTAGCACAGGTGGCAATACTGTATGGAGAGTTTTGCTCTGTTTATCAACAATTAATGTGCTAGTATAGGAAATGTGATCATGTGATGCTTAATGAATGACAAATAACAGTTTATTGTCAACGATAATATTCTAGTGTTATTGCTTGGATGCAGCATTGTATTTTCAATTATTTGTTATTGCTTGCATGCAGCATTGTATTTTCAATTATTTCAACCCATGTTTATACATAAAATTTAACATGCATACATATATAGCTTTGCAATATGATTATTTTTAGAAGGTTTCATTTAACTTTTGCAAATTGCAAAGTTTTTAACCAAGTAATAATAAAGACTAAAGTTAAATAGTGCTGATAAGTTGTAATAACAAAGAAAAAATGATTAAAATAGACTGCAGTAGTGAAAGTGTTAAAGCGTGTGATACCTAAAAGCCAAAAAACTTTGAATCCCCATTCCTCCTATTTTTCAATTGCCCTGATAATTACCTTTTTTTTTTTTATCAATCATTAATCCAAGGATAAAGGTATATATATATGGGGTTATAAATTGGCATAAACAACTATGATGTTAACTGTAGCTTCTGTTTCTTTCCTTATTCACTTGTAATTCAATAGATAGGGAAGGTCCAAATTGCAGAAAAGGTTGTACAATTTATCACTGCTTTTGAACCGGCCAGTAATATTCATAGCACCGATGTTAGTGCTATGAATATGATCAGCCTGATTGAAAGCAGTGCTAAGCTGTAAATCTGTAAAGAAGTTATAATTTTATAATCTTTCCTGCCTTTTAGACTTTGGTATCTATTGAACTAAGATGTTATTGAAATGTTGCTAAACAATCTTAAATGTCATCATACTACAATAATGATCAGAATCCCTTCCATCTACTGTTTGGTCTTTTTTTGCATGAATGGTTTTCTTCCAGTTACAGGTCAAAAAAAAATGTTTTGACATATATATATATTGATGCTGTTGAAGCTACACTCTGTGATTTCGTTTTCCACTCTTCCTAATTTATTTCCATCAAAAGGAGATTTCTGATATAAAATAATTTTTCTTCTGATTTTTTGCATCATATTTAAGCCATCATTTAAAACAGTCTACCCATGCCCATTTCATTTAATGTACTGAGTCTTAAAAAGGATTAAAAGTTCTCAGAGTTCTGTGATCCTCTTATCAGAGATGATGGTTAAATCACATTAGAGTTGCCTTTTTCAATGTGACTATCATTTGTAACTTAGATCATCTTGGAAGATTTATCATTTTGATTAGAATAGTTAGATATTTGTTCATTAATTAACATTGCAATAGGTAACTGGTTATCTAATAGTTTACAAAAAGTCTAGAGTTTGTTTGATTAATATTTCCTTCATTGCTTGAAAGAAGCTTTAAGTTACACTCTTAATTGGATAAACTACTGAAACTAAAGCTCATCACCTAAATTTCTTCATATGAATTTAAAGTATTCTGCAGTATTAATCTTTTTAAAAAATATTCAATATATTATTATGAATAACACATTTCAAAAATTGGTTATAGAGGATATTAGAGTCGAGAACTGCTCTTACGTTGCCATATATCATGTAAGCTAAAGAATTTAAGTGATTTGTTATTATTCAGAAAAATTAAAACAAGCAAGGGCAAGCCAGAGTAATCAATGGATGCCTTAAGATTTGTGCATCAAAATTCTTATCTAGTGCCTACTCATCCAATAACCCCAGACTAGTTTCTAGCTTGTGGCTTTCATCAGTGAGAAGCTTTGGATATGAAAGCAGCTTGTTTTAATAACAGTTATGAGCAATCATAAGAAATGGTGATCATTTTATTTCCTGCCTGCCAATTTCATCCTACACTCTGGTAATGAAAATGATGTAAATCAAATTCTGACTTGCCCCATCATTTAATACCTGCATACCAATACTGTTTGAAACTTTTTACACAAGAAATAGTTTTGCTATTCTACTAGACATTGTTCAAATATTATATAATTCCACCTTATGTAAATTACAAGCTGTTCTTGAAATAAAGTGTACCTGCACAATATTATCATAAAATCAGAGATGTTCAACTTTCGTACATGTATTAGTAACCCTTTTATAACACAATAGGTTCCTAGAAAATGTCATTGTTGCATGAAACCATGTTATATGAGACTCATAGCCAGTACAAAAGGGGGGGGGGGGAGAGGTTAATTTTTGAAAAATTATTGAAAACAAATATTTTTTTTAAAATCCATACAGGCAACTTCATTTTATTAAAAATATTAACATATGTATGTAAAAAATTAATATCAATTTAATAATTTTCTTCATTATCACTGCTCAGTACAAATGTAAATGTTTTTGCGCTCGAATGATATCATCTTCACTCACTGAATCTTTTTCATCATTTGCATATTCTGCCCTCTCTAAAAACATCTGTAATTTTGGTTTGTTTGCTGGTTCTTACAGTCATAATTTCCCGGTATGGAGATAGGCAATTTTGAGCTCCCTTTTGAATTTTCCGGCTTTCAAGAAAAATAATTCTAGATTTTTAGTTGAACTTAGATCTTCCTATTTTAATGTTAATTTATTACCTTCACAATTTTCATCACTGCTGTTCTCAAAATCGTTATTTACAATTTCTTATGCCATTTCAAGAAATCTAATTCACCAATTTCTTCCATCAATAAATGTTGAATATCCATACCCTCAAAAATATTGCCTTTGATCAATATAGTAAGTTCTAATATACCACCAATTTCATTTTCTGGTGATTCAAGCTTATTTCAATTGACTATGGCCAAATGCTTTTTCAACTTGATTTAATGCTGTTTTTCGTTCTTTCAATGAAAGGGATATGGTTTTATTAGTGCTTAATTGGAAATTGCTTCCATTGATCTAGATTCATTTATCTCTAAAATCCATTGTAATGGTCTGATTTATTAAGTTTTAACAGTATAATACCTTAATCTAATTACTGGAGACATGAAATATTGTTTAACGGTAGAAACGCTATTTGGATATTGGGATGACTTAAATCTTGAAGTCCAAATTCTTCTTTAAACAATTTTCAACTTCTGGCACAAAAAAAAAAACACTTTAAAACCATTCTCTAAATAAATCTCATTACCCAACCTTTGAATTTGCTTTCCAATACAGTAATAAGGTTTTTATTTACACCTGTAAGTTGTACAGGGATTTGAAGATCTATGAACATGGAAGGGTTTTATCATAGTCTCCCGATACATTACTTCATAAAAATAGCACTCTACAATCTTTAGATACCTTAAGTCCAGGTGGTATTTTCTTGGTTGTTCTTATATAATTTTTTGAATTTTTTCTGGATCTGTCCTGGCAGTTTCTTGATCAGTGAATTCACATTAAATTCTTATGCTACAAGTTACCAAACATTTTTTGAATTTTTTCATATCAATCTCTTCTTGCCACAAAATCTGGACTGACAGAAGATTCTCCATTCTTTAAGATCTTTGTAAATCTAAGAGCTTTTTATTTAATGATATTGCCATCCAATGGAATCTTCTTTTTGGCAATTTATGCCCTATGCCTTTTCCATTTTCCCAATTATTGGCTCATTGGGATGGGCTGCATACTTTGCAGATATCAAAGATACTACAGCAACAATACTTCTAATTTCCTTTTCATTTTTCTTCGAGGTTCAAACTGTCATTTAAATTTAGTTCTTAACAATATGTGATCTTTTTTCTTATTTTACAATACAATTCAAAATTTGTATTTTTATATTCAGCAAAATAAATTTTCTTTTAAATGTTGTTTTATTTTTATCAGACATAATTTGGTACTGAAATTTAATTTTCCAAAAATTAGTCTTAAAAATAAAGATACCCTTAACACATACCCAAAAAAGTTTAAAATAAATTCCTTCCAAAAGCACAACTGTAGGATTTCTTAAAATATTTTCTGCGGCTTCATGAACTGAACACTTGAAACACAAAATACTCAATGTGCACTTAATTCAGATAATTTTGACGAAATAAAATTCAGATATTTCTCTAATCGTATGTATTCAATGATATGATAAAAAGAGTTAGGTATTACCCCAATTGTATTTTATTTTTTTACAGATGTATTGTGTGCCCATAGGGTTAATTTAGATGCCTAAATATATATGTAGTAATAGAATGAGTTTAATTCCTGGTAATGTTATCTACAAAAAAAAAAATTCATTAGCTTTGTTTCAACTTTAAAAATTTATTTTATTTATCTCATGGCAAAATCTTTTTAAGATTAAAATGTGCTATTCTTAGTCTAAGAACAACACAATAAAACTAATGACATATGTATTACATTGGTCATATATTAATAAAAAGGTGCAAGTATCTAACGTTATATTTCATGTGATGTGATGTATTGTGGCTTCTCCTTAAATGAAGTCAAGAATATCTCAGCAACAGTGCCATCCAGCGACCTGTACCGTCATTGATACTTGTACTAATAAAAATATAGTTTCATGTGATAGGAATAGTAAAATAAAGTATGTATTGATAACTTTATTTATTAAAGTTTTATTTATTCCATATAATTGCAAAATAATCTTTAAACATCAAAAATAGGACATTAAACTATTGTTAAGATATGTGTGCATTGGTATTTATATGATAGTATAATTAAAGAATATTAAATTATATGTATACAAAATAAAACATTATTTTAAAATATTTAATTGATTTAAAACAGGTATTTAAATATATTTTGTATTGTAATTTGTAGATTTACGCTTTATTATTTTAAAACATATTTAACAAAAAATATATTTTATAATGTATTGTAAAAAGCATTTTAACAGCATGGAACAACAATTCATTGGAAAAGAACTTTTGTAAAATGAATAAGTGGATTTGACTCCGAATAAAGAATTATTATGAAAACGGATGTAATTCAAGATTATGGAAACAATAACAGATGACATATTAAGTAATCTTAAAGGACATTGATTTATTTGCATGCTATCCTTACAGATATATATATATAATTTACTGATACAATACATATGTTAAATAGTAAGTGTTATACGAGGGTGTTAGAATGAAACCATGTTGTAGGATACTGTGCTCTAGGAGGGTTATCTCTATATAAAAATATTTAAATAAAAAATTTTGGACATTCTTCTAAATTAATCAAAACTTTCTTAAACTATATGGCTTCTGTAATTTTTAATATTTTGAATTATATAAATATGATTTTGTGCTAACAATGCATACAAACACAAAGATGAATTTTAAAATTTCTTTATATATTAAAACAATACAAAATAAACATGTAAAAGTATGGCAGAGTGCTTTCAATGGACACAGCCCTCATAGACATATTGTAACTGACGAAACTAGTTAATTGCAATGCAAATGACTTTATGTATTCTATTTCTTGGATATATTGTTGCATGTCTTTTCTGTTGATGGTATGATTATCCCTAGCAATAAAACAAGCCTCTTTCACTTTTCTTTTTAAGTTGTGTAGTTCTCTACAAACAACCACAGGGTCCTTTGATTCACAATCGTGCCCAGGTGAGCTGCGATGCAGGGCGAAAACTGAGTTACGAGTTGGGCCTGTTAGTGTTTTGTTGTATGAATATATATGCTGAGACAGCCACAAAGTGTAAACATCTAGCTTATTTCAATATTTTGAATTGCATCTTTATTCTAAATATACTGTGTTTCACCCATATTTCTTATTCAAATCAAAGTTTCATCTATTTTCTAAGTTTATTTTTTGTTATAGCTTCAATTATCTCTTCTTTTTTTTATGTTTACAGAAATCAGTGACAAATTTTTTAAATAGACATATCATTTACTTAAAGGTGATTTTTTAAAATTATACCATAAAAATACAATAAAATTTATCTTATAGACTATAAGAGTCAAAACTCTCCATACAGTAATGCCACTTAGTTCAAGTCAGAGTAATCAATGGATGTAGGAAGGTTTGTGCATAAAATCCCTATCTAATGCTTACTCATCCAATATCCCCAGACTAGTTTCTAGTGAGCTTTATAGTTAGCTAAGAAGGTGAAAGCTGGCTTCTGGAGAGTTGCATTAGACTCTAAGATTTAGGTACAGTGCTCTTGGATCCAAGACTCCTCTCTGATGAAAGCCACAAGTTAGAAACTTGTCAGGGGATATTGGATAAGTAGGCACTCGATAGGGATTTTATGCACAAATCTTCCTGCATCCAGTGATTACTATGGCTTGCACTGAGTGGCGCTACTGTATGAAGAGTTTTGCCACTGTGTTAAACAACTTGTATAAGCATAAAGAATGGTGATCACATGATGTTTAATAAAGGAAATCTAAATTTACTATATATTTTCATATTCTATCTTCTAAATATGAAAATTAAAATGTTTACATAGCTTGAAAATGTAAACAATATTGTAAATTCTAGGAGATTTTTTGATATTTATATTTTTTTATGTAAAGATTAATAACACAACTCTAAAATAATATTATAAGCAAGCACTAACAATATTCTTAAACAATTTAGAAATATATCCTCAAATATAATTGAATTCTTAAATTTTTTTTTGCTTTCCGGCAACAGCAAACTAACTGTTAATGATAAATAAAATACTGCAAACTAGTTATTGTACCTGCCCTTTAGACAAAAAACTTAACATAAATATGTTTTACGATATTTGAAGAAAAAGCAAGTGTTAATATAATAATGATTCCATTTTCATTTCGCAATGATAAAATGTACTAAATATGCCATAAAATTAGATGTTAAATGATTTAATTTTTATATTCAGTATGTATATGCAAAGGGTATTTTATTTTATATTTGCACAAAAAATTTATATTCTTTTAAATGTTCTTGTTCGTTATAAAGCATATCCCTTCTGTATTATAATTTTTACAAATATCTCTGTATAACCATTTTACTTTGAAGAGCAGTTCCCTTTAATCTAGTCATTTATTGAATAATCAATAACACAATGGATGACAATTAGAATAAGAACTACTTTTGAAAGCATGAGCAAGTCATGCAAATTCATTTCTATAAAAAAAAGCTTTTAGTTTTGTATTTTTATAAGTAGATTTAAAGAAAAATGCTTTACTAAGAAAACTTAGCATATTAACTATTGTTATTTTTCAAATGACAAAAATAATCATAGTGTAAAAATGAAACATCTCTATATAAAACCAATCATATTTCTCAAAATGTATATAATAAAATGAAATTATAAAAAATACTAATTAGGTGGTGAATAAAGATTAAAAATTAACTGCTAAACATTTGCTCAGCGAATTAAAACATGGCAATTGACTTTTATTGGCAGTTGAAAGCTCGATTTAAAATTTATATTGGAGTTCATGTCAACATTTAAAAAATCTTTTACCACTAAGTTGTGTGTGTATACATATATATCTCAAACAGTATTGAACTGTATAAAATATTTTAAAAATAATTGAACAAACAACTGTAAAAAGTTTCTGAAAAGAAAAAGACTGCAGTAGGAATTTTTGCAATCTGCTGAATCATTGATTCAACAGATACTACAATAAATATTTTCAAATTTTTTAATAATCCATGTAAAAAAACAACCTAATAAATAAATATTAGCTAAGGTTAATTATATTTATGTGAGTTCTGGCATTACAAATAATCAGTCATAATTAGCTTTCAAAATAATTTCATATATAAATTTTAAGACAAAGTTTACTTTATACATTCAAAAAAGCAGCTAACAAATCAGAAGTAATCTTAAATAACTATATTTTTAATTTAAAAAAAGAGCCCCTTTAAATTTTTAATGTCAATACTTAATATCAATTTACATCAATTACTTTTTTTTAATTTTTTAAAGTTTTTCTTTCGTTTTCTGTTATTTTCGTTATCAACATTTTCATCGTCAGTTTCAGCTTTCAGTTTTTTACGTTTTTTGCCGAAGTTGTTGAGATTACTATTATCAATTTCTGCACGGGCAATACGACGTGCTTCAGCAACTCTGTCGCATAACTGCATTACTTCGTCTTCTTCGGTCGGATAAAGGGGTAATTTTTTCCCTATCAAAGATTCTATACGTTGATACAGCTCCACATCATATTGGGTAACAAACGTAATAGATTTACCACTTCGACCGGCTCTAGCAGTCCTTCCAACTCTATGTATATAATCTTTAGAATGAGTTGGAATATCAAAATTAATAACAATATCTACATGTGGGATATCCAAACCTCGACTTGCTACATCAGTAGAAATTAAACACGATTTATTCTTAGCTCTGAATTTATTCAATGAAATCAATCGCTTTTGTTGTTGCATTTTGCCATGTAGAGGAATAGCAGTGAATCCCAAATTTTTTAACATAAAAGTCGCACGTTCAGCTCCAATACAAGTGCTGCAAAAAATCATAACTGAAGCACCAGATAATTCATTCAGTAGATAAACAAGGTAGACATCTTTATATTGAAATGGTATAAAAATATAATATTGTTGAAGTTTCTCAACCGTCTGATATTTCGTTGACACTTCAATTTTTACGGGGTCTTTTAACGAAGCCCGTTGCAATTTTTGTACTTTTTGAGTCATAGTAGCCGAAAATAAAAAGGTTTTACGTTCTCGTGGAATCACTTTCAATATTTTTTCTACTTCTACTTCAAAATCCAGATTTAAAATTCGGTCTGCTTCGTCTAAAACCAAATACTTTAGAGCCCTTAAATGAAATCCTTTTGTTTTTTCTAAATGATCAACCAATCTTCCGGGTGTAGCTATAATAATATGAGGCTTTTTAGCTAAAGTCAACGCTTGACTCATGAAATCCATCCCTCCAATTATTACACCACATTGTACTCCTATGGATGTCCCTAATGCTTCAATTTGTTCAGAAATCTGAAATGCTAGTTCTCTTGTAGGTGTCAAAATAAGAGCAAACAATCGTTGAGGATTTTCTAATAAGGCTTGTAAAATCGGTAAAGAAAACGCTGCAGTTTTTCCAGAACCTGTTTCTGCCAAACCTATTATATCTCTACCTTGTAAGGCTGGAGGTATGGCTTCTATTTGAATCTTAGTAGGTGTTTTCCATTTAAGTTTTTCACATGCTTCACATAAAACATCAATTACACCCAAATCTTTAAAGGTCGGAATATCTGAAGAGGTTTTATCATCTTCTTCGCTGCTTGAAGCCATTTTGTTAAGACTTACCTGCCATGCGCCAAACCATCCAAGAATTTTATTGGTTGGCAAAACTAGATCCGCAGTGAAAAATAAGTGATATTAATTTTTGCTTTTTTTTTTGTACCCGTATTTGTTACTATTCCTCGCAAATTTATTATTGTTTAAATGAGATGTAAAATAGTTTACATAAAATGCTTTGTAAAGTTATAATAAATTGCATAACCTATTCCGCGCGTGACTAGTTGGCGAATAATGTAGGATTAACGACCGTATATTTGGTACTTTTCACTTAAAAGCATTAATTAGTGACTAAAAACATTCTAATTCCTGAACAAAAAAGAACACAAGTAATTGGAATCAAAAAGTTATCTGCGTACAAGTTAATGAAAATACAATTACACAAACATACAATCCCATTACCACTGTTGTTGCTGGGAGATAATCGATCTCCTGAGAGACTCATTAATAACCAGATAGATATATTAATCCCAATAATTGAAGATCGCAAGGTTAAAAAAAAAAAGCTGAAAATGAAAAAAAAAAAAAACCCGTGGAGACAATAAAATATAGATCGGTACAATATATGCATGATTAAATAAACGATATTTATTTACTACCAAAGAATATGTTTTCTATCTTCATTATAAAGTAATTCATCCTTTTGACAGTCTAATCATTTTTATATCGTTAAAAGGCAAAACTGGAGATTAGCATCTACTCAAAATAAAAATTAAGAGTGCTTCTCTTTTACATTGTGGTATAATATACATTATCCTTAATCTATCTCAATCAGACAAACTATTTTTTTGAAATTATAAAAAATAAAACTTGAACTTATTTAATAATAATAAAAACAAGTTGTATACCTTGCCACTCAATGCAAGCTAGAGTAATCAATTGATGCCAGAAGGCTTGTGCATAAAATCCCCATCTAGTGCCTACTCATCCAATATCCCCAGACTAGTTTCTGGCTTGTGGCCTTCTGGCATCCATTGATTACTCTGGCTTGCATTGATGATCAAGGCCACAAGCCAGAAACTAGTCTGGGGATATTGGGTGAGTAGGCACTAGAAGGGGATTTTATGCGCAAGCCTTCTGGCATCCATTGATTACTCTGGCTTGCATTGAGTGGCAATACGTATAGAGAGTTTTGCCTGTTCTATTTCCTTTTTTCTTACTACCTTTTTCATTTTTATAATCGCCAAATCTTTTTCCCTTCATTGATTTTTTTTTTTAAAAAGCGTCTCATTTTTGTAAAATTTGTTTTGTTAGTTCCAATATCCTATCTTCATGTTACTGCTGAATTTCTTAACTTTTTTCCCATAAGAAAAAAAAAAGGCATGTTCAACAAAATTTGTTTGTCTTTACAAGATATTGTATCATAATAAATAATATTAAAATGCCAACATACATATTTAAATTTGTCACTTTTTGTTTTGGTCTTTCTATCTATATTATTGTTTCTTTATCAATAAAACTCAGAAATCCCTATCATTATTTTGATATACTGTATTCACTTATTTAAATATTACAGTGATTCATACTATAATAGTAAATTGAGGATGATATACTAATTTGTAATGCTGAATCAGGGTTAAATCAAAAATTTAAATCTAACGTAGAATGTTCAGTCATTTATCAACAAGCAACAACACAAATCTTAGTTTAACCTTTCAAAACACTTGATAAAATATAATAGGCAACTCAAATTTCACATGAATAATTTCCGTTACTACACTATTATATGTGAACATTACTATTTTTAATATATCTGGTTTTTTACAGCATTTCTTACAATGTATATGCTTGTAAGTATATAACTTTATTACATGATTTTATTTGTGTGGCTAGCATAGTATCAGAACTAATAAAGAATGTCTTACTTCTTATTACTTCTCAGGGATTTAACATCAAGACTCATATATTTGCATAAATAAGGATTTTTTAGTACATGGCTGAACACAAATATGCATTTTGTGATTGTTTCCAGTTCATATCTCATAGCATACATATCTGGCTATCTACATAGCATCTACTTAGTTTTGTCTAATGTCAACAAGGTCCAACGTTTCATATAACATTAATGTCCTAACAATAAATTCTATATGTGACCTTCAGCCATGGACTTCCTTTTTATTATCTTCTATTTCTTACTATTACAGGCATATCTTAAGGTTTATTTATTTAAATAAACACATTTAAATTGTGATACCATTACTGTCATATAAATATAAGAAAAATAAATATTAGATCTATAAGACAAGTATCTCCTAATCAATAAGAAAACTTAAGAATATTACTCTAAGAATTATAATAATAATAATCTATCTCCAATAACACATGCAGACATATCAATCAAATATTTAAACCATTCATATTACTTCGTCTTTGTATTTGACAAGAACGTTGAGAAATATTAGCACATGCAATAAGATAAAATATTTCACAAAGCATAGCAATAAATAAATAAATTATTAAATAAATATCAATTAAAATTTATGAATACTATGACTTCAATTTATCTATGTGCCCATTTACTGTAAAATCCATTAATAGAAATTGTTATAAAATGCACTCATTTTTTTTTATTCTTTCAAAATTTCCCTCTGCAATCTATGATTAGTTCACTACAGTTATTTTTCCAAAATAATTTGATAGGTGAGATAATATCCTTTTCAGTGATGATCCATATGGTGACCATTTCTTATACTTGCTCATAACTTATTAAAACAGGTAAAACTCTCCATACAGTAGTGCCACTCAGTGCAAGCCAGAATAATAAATGGATGCCAGAAGGCTTGTGCATAAAATCCTTATCTAATTCACACTCATCCAATATCCCCAGACTAGTTTCTAGCTTGTGGCTTTAGCCTTGGATCTGAGAGCACTGCACGTATATCTTAAGATCTAATGCAGATCCAAGGCTCCTCACCGATGAAAGCCACAAACTAGTCTGGGGATGAGTAGGCACTATATAGGGATTTTATGCATGTCTTCTGGCATCCATTCATTATTCTGGCTTGCACTGAGTGGCACTACTGTATGGAGAGTTTTGCCTTTTTTAATAACAGTTATAATCAAGCTTAAGAAATGGTGTTTACGTAATATTTAGCGGTTTAATACCAATCCTGCCTAATAGGATAATGGTGGCTATGGTTATTAAAAAAACCAAAGACGCCAAAATATATGGGTACTGAACTGAGTTCAGACCTATATGACTAAGCTAATGAGCTTGGATTGAAAATATTGTGTTTTCAATTTTAGGCTCATAGTTTTGTAGTTGAGATAAAAGGTGACTGCTGGAGGGTTGCATTAGATCCTAAGATCTAGGTGCAGTGCTCTCAGATCCAAGGCTCCTCACTGATGAAAGCCACAATCTAGAAACTAGTCTGGGGATATTGGATGAGTAGGCACTAGATATGGATTTTATGCACAAGCCTTCTGGCATCCACTGTTACTCTGACTTGCACTGAGTGGCACTACTATATGGATAGTTTTGCCTGTTTTAATTAAGATTATTTATCCTGATTTTAAATCGGTTCTGGAGGTAATTATGTCGTAAATTTGCAATGCAATTAAATTTCCAGTTGTTTGTCCTTTTAAGATGTTAGGGATGTTAAAGGTATTCTGATTTTTCAAAAGATTATTTTTGTAAAAAAATAGCAAAAACACAATCATTAAATTAAGTCAGAAATTCACAGGTGTTAAATATTCAAGTATACTGTAGATAAAAAGGAAAATCCAATCTACTTGGTGTAGCAAGTTTAATAATTCCAAACTATTATAAAGGCTTGAATAGCTTTGACTCTATTTTAAATGATTTCCGGTTAAAATGGGATTTTATCCAATTTAACATTTTATTGGTGTTATAAGCAATTAATCATTATGCTATTATTAAATCATATTTGATGATAATCGCAAAGACTCACCTCCACCTTTGAAAGGGAATGCTTAATGATTCTTCTATTCAGACATGGTCAGCATCAAGTAACTGCAAATGGTGAACTGAATATTTAAACCTTGTAAAGTTTACAAGGCAAGTTTCCCAACAATTGAACCTTGAATTTCTTTGAGTGCTTTCTTTTATACTATATAACGTGATTGAAAAAAATGACATGTATTCAACTTTTCTTTTACTCAATTATAATTTGTATGCAAAATTTATACATGTTAGTACAGCAATCAATTTCATCCAGCTGATAAAGTTCTCCTTATCGCTTTCTACACTGCAAAAATCAGTCATTGTATATTACATTTTATAAATGTGAAACATTTTAAATAAAATTATCCTTAAGTTTAAATTATCATTATTTACTTTTATTTTGATACTAAATAATGTTTACTCTTTATATATCAACACAAATAAAATTTACCTTTAAATTTACCATTCTTGGGGTATGATTTTATGCTACTTTCTCTTCAACATATTAAACATTGCTTTATTCCAAATACAAATACCCATAAACATAATCACCTCATTTAAATATTATATGTAGGTATATGTTTGTTTATAAGTGGTTGTAAATCAGATATGAATTACTAAAATTATGACTATGTTACAATCGATTTCTTCATCTTAATAAGGAATATTTAATAATAGATTGTTATTTGGTCTAATATAGTATTATAACTTAATTTTATTAATGAATGTTTTCTATAAATTTTGAATTTAACTGTGATTTTAAAATTTCAATACATGTTTTTCAGCTTTTTTAAAAATATATTTACTATTTTGGATTTTACAATATATATAACATGACTTGAAAATTATAATTACCACTAAAAAAATTTAAATTGATTACTTTTAATATTGAACCTATGGGATTGGTAGCACATTTGCCTCCCTCTTGATTTTAAAAAAAAAATTTTTAAACTTATATACTTAAATTTTCACTAAATATTTTAAAGCATTATTTAGACTCTTAAATACCTATGTGCTGAATTAAAGCAATAAGAACTTTAGCAATTAAAAGTTTTAAAACAGGGGAGATGGAGTTTTTTTCTATTTTAAAATATATACTTGCATTAAATTTTTTTTTAACTACAATTAATTATAATAAGTTTGTATTATAAATTATAATGGATCTTTATATTTAAACATCTATTTTAAATTATATTGAGCAGTATTGTTGCAAACTCTAGCTTTTTCCTTTGCTCTTGGATGTGGTGATTGAAATAATATCTCTGCATTATTGTCATAGGTTTAGGGTAGAAATAATTATGAGTATCATTAATGTTTTATCATAAGCTAGATCAGACAGCTTTTCTGACATAGATTGTGATCTCAGGTTCTCATAAGTCTGAGGTCCAATTATTGACATTACTGTGACTAGTTTTACCTCAGGTTTCTTGATCTGGTTAGCCTGTAGGTAAAATATTAATCATTCTATAGCTTGACCAATGCTCAGGATGGGCTGGATCAAAAGCTTCCATGGAACCAGTAGAATTAGCCACACTTTAATTTTCCCTTGTTTGTAAGAGAAACAAAGTACCAAGTTTTATTTTTTCAAGTTACCACTTGTAATTTTAAATTTTGACAGCTACTGTTTGTAACTATCTCAACGAAGCTAACAATCCACTAAGGAGAGCTTCCGTCACTTTATTATGAGTTATGCATTCGTTATTGGTTTAGGATTTTTAATTGACACACCTATAATTTTTGCCGTCACTTTATTATGAGTTACCCACTCGTGATTGGTTTAAGATTTTTAATTGACACACCTATAATATTTGCCATCAATTTATCTTATGAATCTTCCAAATCTGTTTTTCATTTGGGCAGATGTAAGTGATATATTTTATTCCCAATTTGTGAATACAATGAGTTTGTTTAACACTCATATTTTTTCCCAACTGCCGAATCTGATTTTTTATTTAGGTAGATTAGTGATTTTAATATGATGAATGTCTTTAACTGCTACCTGTGTATTAATCTATTTTTCCTTATGTGGGAAAATTTTTTTTTTCTGCCTGCACCAAATGTGTTCTATTTGGTGTATTTTATACTATTTTTCCAGTTGTAGCAAAAATGTTCTTTTTGTCTGACTGTGCCAAATCTGTTGTGTTTGACAGAATTGCAGGGTTCAGAATCAAACCAACAGTAATACCAAATAACATGAACAGTCACAATTTAATATGTATAATTTATTAGAACAAATATACATACATATTATGCAATCAATAAATACAATTTGATGTATAACTTAGTCAATAATGAGCTGGGCATACCAAATGACTGGATTCATTTCCAGCTGTATATATTAGCTGGCCTCTTAAGTTCTAGTCTTAATTTTTCTGGCTGTTGGTCAGCTTGCCTTGAGTTTGTTAAACGATTCATCCGGCTGAACTAGACAGCTTGCCTTGAGTCTGCCATTGTCATAGCAGTTTCCAGTCCTACCACAGACTTGCCTCACTGCGTAGACATATCAGTAGCGAATATAGTAGTAACACCACTGTTAAAAGTGGTTTCAATGGAGAGAACATTCAGTCATTCAGTTAGACAAACGTTCTCTCTCTTAAGAGCATGTACTGGTTAGACATGTTCTCTGGCTTGCCTCCAAAAAGGCTGATTATTTATTGCCAGATCCCCTCCTTTACTGGCAGAAATTGGATTTAGAGAGTCTAACCAATCTTAGGATTTTATACACGTTTACACATTAGCCATACTTATGTTTTGCTCTTTGGCCATGTTTATACATTGGTTATCCACATGTTTATACATTGGTTAGCGACATTGCATGCTTAATCCGATCAGAGAAGGAATCTGGACTTGTTCACTTCAGAAGGCAAGGTCAGATATGACAATACCTATTATTTATTTAACATATTTTTATTTTGACTTATTAGTTATATAGCCATAAGCTACATGGATTATACCTAATGTGATTTGCATACTTCAGGTCTAGCTCCTAATATTTTTATAGACTTGGCCCTCAATTCTTTTACAGAGTAAGTTCCTATAGCAGCAGTATCTCTTTTCATCTCTTTTAAACTAAAATTATCTTCGGGTGAATTATATCTTATGGGTGTGTTTCTTTTGCTGTGAAATATATAATTATTTATAGGTCTATGACTATTTTTGTATATTTCTTGACTATATAACGTAGAAATATTTGACACTGAATTTTGAGGATTTCCTCTTTATGGCTTACAATTCATCCCAGTGATATGATCACTCATTTCCATAGCCTCAACTATTTCTGATATCTCCACAGTGTGCATATTTGCAGCAGTCAAAATTTGTATGATGTGTTTTGGGAATTACTCCAATCTTCACAATGATATTTAGATAAAGAAAAAGCTGTCAATGTTTTTAACTTAGTTGCTTGCCTTCTGGGAAAATTGTATATAATTTCATTTACTCACATTATATTTTTCTTGTATTATCTGGTATTTTATATTATTGTGTCTTTCCTCTTAGTAAAACTATTCCAAAGGTTATTTGGTAAAGTTGTTTTAATAGAATAATGGTAGAATTGGCAAAATAATGTTAAAAGATTCTAAGATGTATGTTTTCACTTTAAAAATCAAAACAAAAGTAGCAGAATTGTCAACATTGGCAAAATAACATTAAAATATTCTAAAACATGTCTTTCATTGGTGGTCGAGAGGTCAGCACGACTGCCTTGCACTTGCAGGCAGTTGCCCGGGTTGCGGGTTCGCGTCCTGGCCGATGCTATGACACTTAAAATATTCTAAAACATTAATTTTCACTTTAAAAATAGAAATGAAATCATTGGAATTTTCAAAAGCAGCAAAATAATATTAAAAGATTCTAAAACATTCATTTTTACTTTAAAAATCAAAACGAAAACATCAGAATTGACAAAATTTTGACTGGCATGCTCTTGTTTAGAGAACAACAAACAACCAATTAGAGAGTCAATAAAAATTAAAGTCATATATTACATGACCTAATATTTTTAAGCTTGTAAATAAAAAAACAATGAGCTGTGCTAATTGCTCTAACAAGCTTTATTCATAAATGCCAGCAAGAGAAAGCTCTTTAAAATCTCTATCTAGAAACCACCCCCTAACCTCAGACCAATTGTTTCATGCTTTGGCACTCCTCAGTGAGGTTCTAGGGTAGTTTCAGACATTAGATCTAAAAATATCAACCCAAGTTAGAGCCTTGGAAGGCAGTATCTTATCTCATTGTTATATTGATTTGTTAGTTGTAAAAATATTCTAAAAGTTATTTAGTAAACTTTTTTCAATAAAATATTAGTAAAATCGGCAAAATAACATTAAAAGTAGGGTTTAAGAGAGACTTAAAGCCGTTTGTGAAAATCCAAAAAATATTGATTAAAAAAGAGGAAATGATTGTAATACTATGTGCATAATGCAAAGATCTATAGAAAATAAGTTGTTCAAAATTTTCATTTTGAATTTAAGCCACACTCCTTTTTTAGAGGTTCAAACCTTGATAAAAAAGTGTGGTTTATATATGAAGTAATATGATATTTAATCTGATCATTCTTCATGCACATACAGTATGGATATAAATAAGCATGATGTATCTGTTTTATCCTAAATTTAAGTATTAATTTTGGAGGAAACTTTTCATCTTACAGAAGGCATATCTAACCATGTTAAGATGCTACTCTATAATATAACCTGAAATATCATGCATTGGGTTATAGTTTTATTTCAAAAAATTATTAAAACAAATTTTATAATACCTTCAGTTTTCCAATTGAATTATTCAAATCATCATACTCTTGTGTAATGATTTATTTCATATGTTTTGGATGTGAAATCATACAATGACACTATTAATAAATCCTTGAAATTAGTCATAAAAATCTAAGATCTATCTGGTTTCACTAATGAACAAAATATTTATTAGGTTACAACTATCATGGTGTCTAATTATATTTTGCAATTAAAAATGGAATAGTTCAAATTGTTAATGATGTAGGTTTTATCTAATTTTTAAATTGTTCACTAGTAAAAAGAATATAAATATTTTAATCAACATTTATTAATGAAAAACAAATATCAGTATTGTAACACAGTAAATCTGATAGCAGTTTGAATTAGTTACATTACAAAGCTGCATAGTCAAAACATAAATATATAAATTGCCATGTGTGAATGTGCATGTACTAGATATAACAGTGTCACTTAAATATACCAATTTAGACAATTAAAAGAAAACAATTTATATATTTTTTTATATAATGTTATTAAAAATTTTATAAAGAAAGTATTCTATGTAAAACTGAAAACAGGAAGATTATAGCTCATAATATGTAAAAGAAGAAAAAATTAGTTTTGATTCATGTAAGAATGTGAACTTTTAGTTTATAAAAATATAAGTATTTTGTGATCCTTTCTATTTGCCTTCTGAATGGGGTTTTAATTAAAGAATTCATCATTCTTATAGTAAATTGAAAGACAAATTTAAATATGTTATTGAAAATTATGGTTTACTAAAGTGAAGAGAGTTATTGATCAATTTTTAAAAGTCAATAATATGTTGTTTACAATAATTCTCCTCATATACACTTTATTGCAAAAATTTTTAAATATATTTCTTTATTTTCTTGACAGTTTTGACTGCCCTGAGATCTTCATCAGAATACATGAGGGGAGTTATTGTAATCAATCAATCATATTTATATATATATTGTACTAAGCAAGGTACATGTTGTAATAAGTTTGTCTAAAATTATTAAGAATAAAAATTTCATAAACAATGTAAAGAGTTTAAAATTAAAATTCTAATAAATAAAATCACTGCAGAATAAGTTACAGTAAATGATAGAATTAAAATATCTCATTTGAAAAAAAAAAGAAATCTATAAAAGTTTAAAGAGTTTTCTTCATATAAACATAGATCGCCAAAAGGCAAATGTCAGTTATCAGTATAAGTTTGATAAATTAATTAATTCGGGGAAGGGGGGGAGAAAATGTAACTTAGAAAAGTTAAAACTATAAAAGTTTAAAAAATAAATCTTTTACATGAAATTAAAAATATTCTCTTTTCATTTAATTTAAAGAAGAAAAAAAAATTAAAAACTAAAAAAAATATCTTTTCATTTAAAATAAAATAAATATATGTGTGTGTAAATAAGTTGATTGTAAATATAAAAAAATAATAAAATGTGTGTGTGTTAAAAAATAAAATATGAAAGTTAAATATTAAAAATAAATGAAAGTGTATAATTAAAATTTCCCTCAAAGATTGCATATACTC
The DNA here is from genome assembly GCA_028023455.1 of Epiperipatus broadwayi. NCBI lineage: Eukaryota > Metazoa > Onychophora > Udeonychophora > Euonychophora > Peripatidae > Epiperipatus > Epiperipatus broadwayi. Next base: position 658,560 of record JAQFVV010006553.1, on the reverse strand, counting down.
ATAAGCTATATAAAAATGGAATTAGTAATGGCTACTAATTAAAATCTATAAACAACAGGATTAATTAAACACATCCTAGGAATTTAACCAACAAAAGCAGTGGATGAATTTTCAACAATGAAAATAGCTAGCAGGTTTAAAAGCTAATTTAAAAAATGACAGCAAGGTCATCACATAAATAGGACTGAAAATTAGGTCATTCAGTCAGTTATTCACATATCTAAAGTCCATCACCTGTTATACTTATTTATTAATAAAGACAATGCAGTGTTAAGCAGTTCAGGGCATGCAATGAACTCCAGCCTCAGTCTGACAGACCATCAGCAGTCTGACCAATAGAAGCAATGCTTGTCTAACAATTTGAAGCCACCAGGTAGCTGCCTGAAATAAAAGTAGCACAGAATAGCAATCATTAAAACCTCCACAGAAGCTTAAAATCCAACTGGTTGGTAAAACACAAGAAGCAGCAAACAGTAAGAAGCCACAACATCCAAAATCCTATAGATAATAAATAACATTATCTTATTCCAATTTTTGATATCAATTAATGAAGCCATTGCAATCTTTGAAGCCTCCCAGAGTCAATTAATAAATGAACTCTATAGCCACATAAAATGAACTATTTATGTGTGTTTGAATGCTTGTATTTATTTTAAAGCTTTATGTTTATATCACATTACTATTGTATGGTTTTATTATAATATGTGTGTGCCTGAGATATTATAAATCATTGTTTATATTTAATTAAAAGATTTATAAAATTAATTTACAAGTTATATTAAACATTTTATTTAAAATAAATTATTCTACAAATTAGTATTTGTTGGTCAATTTTTTTTAATTATACTATTAAAAAAACAATTTAGCAGAAATGTTAAAGCAGCAATTTATTATATTATCCTTTTGATTGAACTAGTTGGGATTTCTTAGGTGCTGAATTAGTTTGCCGTTATTCAGGGCATGTTAATTGCTTTTGTAATTAACTGGCACATGGAATTTACTCTGAAACAAAAATGTGTTTTGAATGATAGGTGTTGAATTTTGCAGCCAAGAAGACCAGTGGTCTTGAAATGTAGTCATTGTTATGTATCTTATATATAGCTCTGACTTGGTCATAGGTATACTCCGGGTATTATGCTTCTCTGCCTAAGGGACCAGTATGGATCAATACTTAAATTGCAGTGGAGCAGATCGAATTTTGCCACTAAAGAGTAAAAATTTTGTTAGATTTTGTGTGTCCATTCGATCAACTACCCCACCCAGTTCAATATATATATATTGAGCTGGTATTTTCTGCCAGCTCATACTCATACATATATACACACATATTTTGTAAAAATAAAATATATACATTGTAATAAAACTTGTTTTATTAGAAATAAATAAACACGTACTTTTCTATCAGCTCATATATATACACACCTATATATATATATTTTGTTAAAATATAAATATCATTTTATAATACATAATTTTTAAGAAAAGAAATATAAATTAACACTTAATTTTAAAATGTAGTTTTAAGAAGTTAAAATAAATTAGATCAAGATCTTGCATTTTTGATAAAAGTTTGTCTTTTGTTTAGTCTTTAAAAAAATTCTTAAAGATAGAAGGGAAAAGAAAGCAATTAATTCTATTGTTGGGGCTTTGACAGTGAAGGTATTTTTATGCTATCTATTATGCTGATCAATTGGATTGTTTCTTTGGGATTTTAAAATAAAATATAAAATAAAAGAAAAAAATACTAAAGGTGTGAACTGAGACGTTGAAAAAAAACTATAAATTACAGACTTTCCTTTTGTTTGAATTAATTGGATTTTTCTGCCAAAGAATACAGAATCTATAAGCCAATTCGGCTCGGTCTCTCCACTATAAAAAAAAATCGTAAAATTACATTAAAAATAAATAAATAAGAAGTAAGCGCAAGGAGAAAATGTTGAACAGCTAGATCTAACAGAACTTTCCCTTTTGGGAACCTCTTCCTATTACCACCTGGAACTGCCTTGTAAATGCCGGACATAGAGAGCTAGTCGGAAAGAAAGGACTGAAAGAAGATCATGGACAAACCACGATGAATATAAAGTGAAATATTCCACACACACAGGATCTACACTGATCGATCAGGGTAAATAGATTTTTTTATTATAATTTCAAGAGACATTTGCGTAATAGAATTTTAAAAAAAAAGGAAAAAAAAAGCCTTCACTTCAAATATCCCAAAGTTTCAGCAATAGAAAGGGGGATATGTAGTCTTTAAGTATATGTATTTACTAATCCTAATTAATCCACATTATAATTTTGTGTTATGTTTTATTAAGTAAACTTACCTTTGGTTTCTGTGATTGTTATTCTGAAAATGTATAGATATGAATAAGAAAATTGTATACTCGATCTAAGGGCAAGTAAAATTTAAGAGGATAAGATTTAACATTAGAAAGAGGAGGTTTGAGTGTATTTTGTTTTAACAAACACACTCTTATAGTAAGTCACCCTTGAGTTCACTCATAGTTATATACCATGTTTTTTTTTTTTATGAAAATATTGGTAGAGTGATGGCGCATGGTCCTTCGAGAATGATACATGTTAATTCTTGATTATAAAGAAAAAGGATCGGGAGGAGTTGATTCGACAAGTGCGAGGGAAGGCAATAAACAACAAATAGAATAAAGGTATAATAAATATTTCAACAAGAGTGAAGTGTCGATCTCTTTCTTTTTATTTATTATAATTAATTCTTATATTTCATTTTGTAATCTTTCAGTCCGTTAAAAGGAAATTATTTTAAGGTTTGCATTTGGTGATTGCCGTTCATAAATAAATTAACCATTATTATAGAAATTTTATAATATGGTCTAGGCAGAAATACTTGGTGGCGCCCTGAACGGCCACCGTATGTTGCAATCTCTTGAAATTTAAGAGCGCAACAAAATGTTTTGTTACAATATGAAGAAATGCAAAGAAAGTAAAGGAGAAGAATAAGAATATACTTCTAAGATTTTATTTCTTCTTATTGATATCATAAAAAAATTGTAAAAGAGAAAAATTTAAGGAACAAAAAAATGTCTATCAATAAACATGTTATAAATATATATGTTAAATCTTGTAACTAGGTTTTCATAAAGCTGTTATTTGGAAAACATCTATTGAATACAATGATGAGTTTGAAAAACAACAACATATAGAGTATATGTAGGTCAGAAATGAACAAGTAAGACAATAGTGATCCCATAAAGAAAAGAAAAACCACTGGTTAAAACAGTTTTACACTGTAGTTTAGATCACAATACCTTGCTGCCGTTAAAAGTATTTTTCAATACTAAGGTCCCAACAGCAAATATGTCATTAGATAGTGAACGACTATCCAGAATGTGTGGCCAGAAAACCAACCACACCTGTCAAAACATCCAGAGTGATGTCCATTGACTAACACTGAAGATTGCTGAAACCAGCCATCAACTGCTTTAATCATGTCTTGAAGAAAAAAGTAAATGGTATTACCAGTATTCAAAGAGGACAATTACAGGCAAAATGAATTAATAAAGATTTATTCATGCATATAATAAAAAAAGATATCTGTAAAAACCATAGTTTCAAACTTTACACTTGGTAAGATCTTATCAATATAATTATTCTAAAGCCTTGAGTTTAAAATATCTCTTGTAATTATTATTTTAATTATCTTTACTGTTTTGTCTTATATTTATTGTACTTAACAATAGTTGCAAATACATAAGCAACAAGTTTATATATCTATTGTTAATAAACTGGTAATTTATTTGTATTAATCACTTCACTTTGTTATTTGTTTACTAAACTCCAAATATTATGCTATTAACATCTATTATGCTATTAATAGCCGCAACCCTGAAAAATCATGCAATCCACTGGGAGACATGCAGGGATAAAAACACAACACTTCCCCTCTCCTTTTTTTCTCTTCTCCCCCCCCACCCTACTTCCTTTTTTTCTTTTTCTCTCTTTTATGTTTCTCCTTTTGTTTTTTAATTTTTGTAGTTTAAAGTTTCAATTGTCCATCAATTATCATCTCTTCTAGCAATATGTCCAGCCCAACTCCACTTCAATCTTTTAATTTTTTCAATGAGGTCAGTAACACCTGTTTGTTCTCTTACCCATACATTGGGTTTTCGATCTCTTCTTGTTACTCCCAACATACATCTCTCCATACTTCTTTGAGTGGTCTGAAGTCTCTGTATTGATCTTCTATTAAGTGTCCAAGTCTCAGATCCATAAGTAAGAACAGAATGGGCATTAATAAGTTTTCCAAAGGTAAACTTTCTATTTAAAAGGTTTGGTGCCTTAGGTTTCTGTTTTATTTATTTATTGAAACTAGAAAAACAAATTTAACCATCAGTGATAGGTTGTAAGTTATTAATCATTATCATTTCAGATGTTTGATTAATATTATTGTATTTATTTGAAGTTAACCATTTTTTATTTGAATGTATATTAACCATTTTATAAATACTTATTTTTGCTCACCTATATGGAGTATTCATAAATTTCCATTGTAATATTTATATACATAATCGAAATATCCAACTATCTTAAAATATACACATCTAATTAGAAATTTTATATCTAAATTTACATTTTGATAAATTAAGTATGATTTTATTCATTACTAAAATTAGATTATTATCACCCTCCATATAATTATTGTTAGTCCATCCCTATGATCAATTTTATATTTGTAAAGAGAAAACAAAATAATAAAAAATATTACTATTATTGTGGTTTTTCTATATATTCATGCTAATATTATATGTACCACAGTAAAATGAATTAGGAGATTTATTTATTATGTTCAAGTAACGTATCTTAAAATATTTATACATACATAGATTGGAATGAGAAGGTTTGCAGTTAATTATTAATAATTTTAAATTTTTATTTGAAATTAAACTTGTTGCAATAACTGAAATGCAGGTTTATTATATACCTGTATCAATATATGTAATATATAGAGTATATAAGCACAGACTTTCACACGACCCACCACTCTCCACTCTATCTCATAACACTGATACACTTGAACACATATATATCGAAACGATAAATAATCACCAATATACGTATTTCATGCTAAACCAGCAATCATCAAATGGTCCAGATTATCATCTCTACACATATATGCAATAAGTGCTCAGATATATATTAAGATAACCAATCTTTACACTTCAATGGACAACAATGTTGATTCAACAAGTAAATTACTTTGGACTGGCTGACTTTATATTTATAATGATAAGCACACACCTTATAAATTGTATAGTCTATCAAAGGAAAAAAGATAATTTATTTTATTAAAAAAAGACATTTTCATAATTTATCTTGCAATAATAATAACTAATTAATAATGATTTCAATCAACATTGATCTTTAACACATACATATTTATTGTGTATATAATTTATTAAAAATTTATTGCAATCGTTTTATTTCTGATTTTAATTAATAGTTTTGTAAAATTTTGACCAAAGAAGATACAGATGTCAAGCGTTGGTAGCCGAGAGGTCAGCGCAGCTGCGTTGCAAACAGTTATCGCGGATTCACTTCCCGGCCGGATGCTTTGACATATGGGGAAAAAAAAGATACAGATAAAAAAAAAATTTCGAAAATGCTTTAAGGATCAGAGAGATTATTCTAATCAAACTAGTGGAAAATTTATTATTTTATGATAAAATCAAGACTAGTGAAATATATATTTAAAACTTTCGTATTTCTGTAATCACAGGAAAAATAATTGTTATAGTGTGTTTCCCTTAATTTTAAATAAAAAAATTATCGATGTGTTGTCTACTCTAATACAAAACCTGTAAATTACCACATTTATTAAATCGATATAATGGAAAAACCCCAAAATAATTAGATTTTTCAAACATTATTAAAATATTTTAAGATGAAAAGATATGTAGCTAATTGATACACCATCTATCATTTTCTTCTTAGAGAGTTTATTAATAAACGCTTATGGATTTAAACCTATTACTCGGCTTATTGCTTCGAAAAAAGTTAAGCTTCTTTCTGAGACTTTAAAAAGTTTAATTAGTGTAGTATATTAATTGATGAAGTCATTTGACTTATACATAGGTTACAAAAATGTTTTTACCCATTTCCATAGTTACTGAAGATTCACAAGCAATCCTCGATTTGCAATCTTATTCAGACATGCACGGACGCTTACATTTAATATTATTATTATTATTTTTAATTGCATAAAGAACAAAATAAATATTAGACGCTTTCTTAACAACTTCATACAAATTATTCCTTATGGAGAAATTATATATAATCGGTCTGGGGGAGAGCGTGTATAATTGTCTTTTGAAATTAGGTGAGCGTCTATTAATATTTATAAATTATTTGATAAATAATTATTTTAATAGATTATTAATTTAAATATGCATAATCTACTTTATAAATTAAATGTATCAAATAATTAGCGATTTAAAGTTTATTGTAAATTTATAATATTTGCTTTTTAAAGTTTGTCTTAAACTTAGATTTAAAATACAAAAGGCAATATTAATGCCATACATGCGGAGAACACTTTGAAAATGCTAAATATAACCTAATGGTGCGTTTGACAAGGATGCTTGGCACGAAAATGCATTTAGCTTATATTTACTATTTTCAAGTTTTCTTACCCTTTAATATTTCTCGTTTTAGTTTTTAGATTTATTAAAACTTAGATTTAATACTATTAAAAGCAACTATCCCAGACGGTAACTTAAAAAAATATCACATTATATAATATATAAGATCAAGAATATATAATGTATATGCATGTGTGCTTACGTGTTTATGCATAAACATTATTAACACTTTTTTAGATGATCATACTTTATATATTTATATGTACTACTGATAATTGTAAAGAGATTGGTGTGTATGGATGTAAATATTGTGATTGTGTTTATATAAATGCGCATTTATCAGTGGTATGAAAAAGTATGAATAGTTGAAGGGTACTTGAAAGTCTGAGTTCAAATCCCCTATATTTACAATTAGGCTCCATGTATATGAAGAGTGCCTGCATTTCAAATAAATGCGCATTTGTAAATTCTGGAATTATTACACGAGTTAAAAATATGAACGATACTGTATCCCTTTTTTTTACGGGATGAAAAGAAAACAATGCCAAGTATTCACTGATAATAGATTTCACATGTTCCCTTAATCAGAATATCTTTAGTTAGAGGTTCTTCAATGCTATAAAACTATTGCCCAGCAGATTACTTAACTAACACACACATGCATATATATATATATAAGCGTTTTAATTTCATTTTCGAAGGAAGGAATTATAATATTAAGAATAAAATAAATTCATTGGAAATAATTTGAGTGTTTTTGATTTATAATGATTATATATATATATATAATTATACCATTATTACTTAATTTCAATACCCCCCCCCCCAAAAAAAAAAAAAAAAAAAACAAGTCGTCACTCAATTAGATTATCTTTTCCGAATATTTTTATCCCTTGCTCAGCTCTATAATGTTCGTAACTATTCTTTCTTCTTAAAATAATTTATAAATTTCTTCATTTTCTTAGATTTCCTTTTTTTTTTTTGTGAGACTCTACATATCATTTTATAATATATGCCCAAGCAGATATTTCGTTCATTTCATAATTATCTCAATAAATCACCTTTTTTCACCTATGCGTTTCAATACTTGTATCTTGTTATTTTTTACGACTTACCTTTTTTATTCTCATTCAAAGCTATGTATCTAAAGCCTTCAATATTTTCTTATCATTTTATAAATATCCTGTCTATGCTTTTTATAAATTGACATCTCGTTAAAGCATTTAACATACTACTTTCTTAAATTGTTTTTCTGTGCGTTTATTTATTTATAGCAGTTTTTATTTTATTTTTTTAATTATGATTTCCATCAGTAGTCATATTAAAAATATTAAGTCATAACTGTGAATGAAGGAAGAATGATAAAAACAAATTAAATCAGTACTAAGATATGGTTAAAAATATAAGTGCACTTAAAGAATTATATATTTTAAAAAATTCCTCTAAATTTATGATATAATTCTAAATTTTACATTCCAGAATAAAGAGTAGCACAAATGGTCTTTAGTTATTATTTTAAACCATTAAACCATCACATGATTATCATTTCTTGTGCTTAAAAAGAGCAAGCAATTCTCTCCATAGTTAACTAAAAAGGTAAAAGATGACAGCTGGATAATGATCTCGGTGCAGTGCTCTTAGATCCACAAGCTAGAAATTAGTCTATGGATATTGGATTAGTTACTATATAGGGATTTTGCTGCACACGTTTCTAGCATCCATTGATTACAATGCATTGCACTGGGTGATACTACAGCATGAAGAGAATTGTTACTATTTTAATAGCCTGTGTAAGCTTACGAAAGGATGAATCATGTGATGGTTTAGTGGTTTAATACCATTCCTGGACAAAGGATGATGGTGACTATTAAAAAACAAATGCTCCATAATATGTAGATATGAAGTGTTCAGATCTGTATGACTATACAAGCTTATGAATTTCATGTTTTCATCTCATAGCTTTATAATTAACTTGTGTTTATATATAAACACAAACTCATGAAATATGATTAATATTTATTAAACAAATATAAAAAATGCATATTTACAATATATAAAATTATTATAACTTTGCCTGTTGGTGAGATAGCATGTAGTTGTCATGCGACTTCAAGTACCTTTATCAGTATACCTACCACTTCCAGCTCACTGCAATAGTTTGGCTTGTGAGTAGGTTCAGTGATATTTCTGGCTGTTCTGTGACAACATGCCCCATATCCGTTATGTCTAGTAGCTACTAGTTCTAATGTGAACTTGCCTCACTGTTCAGCCTAATAGTGGACAGAGTGTATACTACTGTTCAGCTTTGACAGTTGTTGTTTGACCTTACCTCCAAATGAATTCACTATTTATGGCAAGATACTCCATCCATCATGAGATCAATCAGTTTCAGTGACCATCATCACCTATTGGTCCATTCTTGACATTGGATGTATATTATCTATTTGTATATTCAATGGTCCATGATGACAAATTTCTCAATCCAATTAAGAAAAAATGAAATCTGGACTAGTCCATTATTTGAAAGTAAGGTGAAATATAACTAAAAAAAATTAAAGGTGGCTTCAGGAGGGTTGCATTAGATCCAAATATCTAGGTACAGTGCTCTCAGATTTATGTCTTGTCACTGATAAAAGCCACTAGTTAGAAACTAGTCTGGGCATATTGGATGAATTAGCACTAGATAGGTATTTTGATGCACAAATCTTTTAGCATCTATTAATTACTATGTCTTGCAATGGGTGGCACTACTGTATGGAGAGAATTGTTACTGTTTTGTTATCATTGATATTGAAGTATTATCCCTTTATTATATTATATTAGGTACTGATATAGTGTGCATACTACATTTGATTTGTCAATTTATATTCGTGTTTTACTAGTAAACTTCATATTTATGTAAATTTTTATTTAATTCTAAATTTATTGTGTTATTATTGCTGCTCCTGGGACAGTATCTCTTTAAATTCAGCTCTCTTTTTAAGAATGGCTATTAAATGCTAATTAAGTTTAAAGTTTTATTAATAAATAAATATAAAATATTTATTTTTTCAATGAAAACAAAAACTTCTAAATCTTGCTATATTTTATTTTAATTTTGCAGAATGTAGAAATCGTCTAAAATATTTTGTGAACATAAAATCATAATTTGCTTTAAAATTTTCCAAAATGGATATATCTTGGAAAAATCTTTAAAATTTAATTTTACTACTATTTCAAAACCAAGCAAAAAAAAAAAAAAAATGATTTCAATGAAAAGGTGATTTTTATTATACTGTTTATATTTTATGATTTTATATTTTTTCACATACCGTATAATTTATCTGCAATAAATAATAAAATTGATGTTTAGTCCAACCAAATATACCATTAAACAAAAATGATTATTATGTAGGAAAGTGTATGGGTGTGAAAGAGAAGTCAAGATTTTTTGCCTTTTAAAATTAATCAAATATCTTCTGAAAATTAAACAGTATCAATCGTAGAAACAATTTAATTACACTTAAATGTCATAATTTAATGCAATATTTCATAAATATCACAAAGAAATCAAGTCATATGTCACATGACCTAATTTAATAAGCTTATATTATGAATACTTTGCTATTAAGGCTTTGGCAATTTTATATTGCTAAAGTTATTAATATGTGGTGTGTCTGAACTTGGTTCAGTCCCATATCGCTATTTAAGTTAGATAGCTGGATTGGAAGACATATTGTAACGATATATAAATATGTCGTTACATTTATTTAAAATAAAAACTTAAAAGTTCGCAAATAAAAGTAAAAAACTAAACGCTAAAATTAAAATATTGTTAAACGTATATACATTCGCACAGAGGCCAAACTTTAAAAATATTTTTTTTTTTAAAAAAAAAAAAACAAATAAGTATTTGAACGTACTTTTTTTATAAAAAAGTACAAGATTTAAAAATAAAAACAGGTATTAATTAATGTAATCTGTAAATGGAAATGATTGTTTATAAATTGTTTGAAAAGCAAGCTAGCTTCGGGCTCTTGTATAATTAAAATGATCTGATGAAAGATAGATAAGAAAATAAAAAGAAATTAGCTTGACCAATGGAAGCACCAAACCTCAGCCCGGACCCGAACGAAAATTTGGATTAGTGACGTTTTTGTTCATGGAATCCATAGGAGGACTATAAAAAGAAAAAATATTGAGTTCCAGTCAGTTTTCCAACTTGATTTTGGTGAGTCGAGCGACAAGACGCACTTGCCGTCCTCACTCATTTATTTTAAAAATGCAAAGACTGTGATACCAGAACAGAACCAGCTAATGCTACCTCCAAAATATCAGACCGGTCTTCCAGGAAAGTCTCCGTGGGAATTGCCAACGGGAACATGGACTCTTCTACCATAAGCTATATGAAATGAACAATTATTGAAATCAATTAAGAACTTTCATCAAGTTTTACAAATTAATAAACAAGCCAACTTAAATGTTAAAACGGACTCTTATCTGACTTTTGTAAGTTTTTAAATCAAATTAATAATGTTTAATTTTATATGTTTTCCGATTGATAAAAATCATTTCCATTTTTTTTCTTTCTTATTGTATAAATTGTTTATTGTTTAAATTTTAAATGATGAAATTTAGGTTGGGTATAGATGTTGCATAGATTCGTTAGCGGTTGATAATGTTGTGGTTTTCACATTCGATTAGAATATATGTCAACGATATCACTGCAAGCATCTTACGATGAATGCTAATGGGATTTGTATATTCCCTATGCAAGTGACGTTTATCGATGACTTTGTATTTTGATCGGTTGTGTTTAATTTGGAATGTTTTTGACCGTGGAATCTGTGCAGCTGATCTGTACTCAACATTTTAAAACAAATTTTATAAAATGCATTTGTGCGAACGTATTTAAATGTTAAATTTAAGTCGGGCGTGAATGGCTATATAGTTTTGTAAAGTTATATTAAGGGAGGGTAATCTTAGGTTATTCATTTCGTAGTTGAATTGGTTCAATGGATTGGATATATTTGTGTAATTAGTAGATGTAGTATGAGGTCCGCTACGGGCAGGATTATAGATATACGCCACACACCCTCTGTTTGCCTATGGATGGGTTTGTAAGTCGGCAGAAGACCGCAGTCCATTCCTATGGAGTTTTTTGTTTATTGTTCTACTTGCCAACAGATGTCACATTCCTGTTGGTGGAGAGTCAATGTCTTCTCTATTTCTACTTATTGTTCAGATGTACGTTTCCTGACAGTATAGTATTTTGTGTTGTCGTATCATGCTACATTGAATACATGAATGTATCAGATGGATTGGCGCCAGTTTGGTTGCGAAATTTGTTGCCTAAGGTTAAATCAGGGAAGAATATTTTCTTTTCAAATGCAGATCTATGTAGTCTATTCATACTTGACTATCTAAATAAAATATTAAACTCATTGAAACTTAGTTAAATGTAAAATTAAAAGTTAATATAAAAATCTAAAATGTTAAACTTATTCCTCAAAATTTAAATGTTATTTTATATGTGCGTAAATAAATATTTTTATGTGTTAATTTCTGGCAGTGGCTTTTATTTATTGATATTTAAGATATAAATTAAGATATAGATTTTTATCTCTGCGTCTCCGCTGAGCTAGTGACTTGGGCTAATGATCGGAATATTTAAATAAAGTGGAATCTTAACAGCGCGTATCTGCCTACTCTATAAATTTTTCTAGGCTCAAATGCCTAGATGGCGCCCTGGTAGTTGCAGATATTGTTTTTGCGGTTAGATTCAGTCATCACTTTCATTTCGATCGTTATAATTGGCATCCCAAGTGTGGCCTTACCTCAGAGATTGACCCTGAGAAGGGGAATTGGTGATGATGAAATTTTCTATCTTTAATAAATCACGAGTGCCCGGAGAATTTTAAAAGTGAATCATGCAAATAACATTTGTTGTTTTTTCTGAAATAAGTACATTTTTGTACTAACGTAAAGTTATAGCCAGATGTTTAATAAACCACTAGTACTTTTGAAAATAAATCATGCCCGTAATATTTTTTCTGAAATTAGTATAAATATATTTGTTGTATTGACGTGGAGTTACAGTTTGAAGTTTTGTTTAAAAAGTGCTGCCAGTAAGAAAAATTGCGCATATGTAAATATAAATGCGAGGAATAAAACGTAATAATAAATATAAATCATAATTTTTTTTAAAAAAAAAAGTCTTGTTAAATTAAAATCTAATCGTTCAACTTGCCTAAGTAATAGTTAAAGGTAGGAGAAATGAAACTTGGAAGGGAGGGGGCAGAAATTTAGCTGGTAATAGGGAATCAACAGTCAATTTTTTTTTTAATCATTATATTTGTGTGTAATTACTGTTTTGTCTTGTAAAAAAAAAAAAGTTTTGTCCTTTTGAAATTTCATATATAACAAATTTGTGTAACGTAATTACTAACACTAAGTAAAGTCTTTTTTTTTTTTTTTAATGTTTTTGTTTTTTGAGGAAGTTTACTGATATGTAACGATATATAAATATGTCGTTACATTTATTTAAAATAAAAACTTAAAAGTTCGCAAATAAAAGTAAAAAACTAAACGCTAAAATTAAAATATTGTTAAACGTATATACATTCGCACAGAGGCCAAACTTTAAAAATATTTTTTTTAAAAAAAAAAAAAACAAATAAGTATTTGAACGTACTTTTTTTATAAAAAAGTACAAGATTTAAAAATAAAAACAGGTATTAATTAATGTAATCTGTAAATGGAAATGATTGTTTATAAATTGTTTGAAAAGCAAGCTAGCTTCGGGCTCTTGTATAATTAAAATGATCTGATGAAAGATAGATAAGAAAATAAAAAGAAATTAGCTTGACCAATGGAAGCACCAAACCTCAGCCCGGACCCGAACGAAAATTTGGATTAGTGACGTTTTTGTTCATGGAATCCATAGGAGGACTATAAAAAGAAAAAATATTGAGTTCCAGTCAGTTTTCCAACTTGATTTTGGTGAGTCGAGCGACAAGACGCACTTGCCATCCTCACTCATTTATTTTAAAAATGCAAAGACTGTGATACCAGAACAGAACCAGCTAATGCTACCTCCAAAATATCAGACCGGTCTTCCAGGAAAGTCTCCGTGGGAATTGCCAACGGGAACATGGACTCTTCTACCATAAGCTATATGAAATGAACAATTATTGAAATCAATTAAGAACTTTCGTCAAGTTTTACAAATTAATAAACAAGCCAACTTAAATGTTAAAACGGACTCTTATCTGACTTTTGTAAGTTTTTAAATCAAATTAATAATGTTTAATTTTATATGTTTTCCGATTGATAAAAATCATTTCCATTTTTTTTTCTTTCTTATTGTATAAATTGTTTATTGTTTAAATTTTAAATGATGAAATTTAGGTTGGGTATAGACGTTGCATAGATTCGTTAGCGGTTGATAATGTTGTGGTTTTCACATTCGATTAGAATATATGTCAACGATATCACTGCAAGCATCTTACGATGAATGCTAATGGGATTTGTATATTCCCTATGCAAGTGACGTTTATCGATGACTTTGTATTTTGATCGGTTGTGTTTAATTTGGAATGTTTTTGACCGTGGAATCTGTGCAGCTGATCTGTACTCAACATTTTAAAACAAATTTTATAAAATGCATTTGTGCGAACGTATTTAAATGTTAAATTTAAGTCGGGCGTGAATGGCTATATAGTTTTGTAAAGTTATATTAAGGGAGGGTAATCTTAGGTTATTCATTTCGTAGTTGAATTGGTTCAATGGATTGGATATATTTGTGTAATTAGTAGATGTAGTATGAGGTCCGCTATGGGCAGGATTATAGATATACGCCACACACCCTCTGTTTGCCTATGGATGGGTTTGTAAGTCGGCAGAAGACCGCAGTCCATTCCTATGGAGTTTTTTGTTTATTGTTCTACTTGCCAACAGATGTCACATTCCTGTTGGTGGAGAGTCAATGTCTTCTCTATTTCTACTTATTGTTCAGATGTACGTTTCCTGACAGTATAGTATTTTGTGTTGTCGTATCATGCTACATTGAATACATGAATGTATCAGATGGATTGGCGCCAGTTTGGTTGCGAAATTTGTTGCCTAAGGTTAAATCAGGGAAGAATATTTTCTTTTCAAATGCAGATCTGTGTAGTCTATTCATACTTGACTATCTAAATAAAATATTAAACTCATTGAAACTTAGTTAAATGTAAAATTAAAAGTTAATATAAAAATCTAAAATGTTAAACTTATTCCTCAAAATTTAAATGTTATTTTATATGTGCGTAAATAAATATTTTTATGTGTTAATTTCTGGCAGTGGCTTTTATTTATTGATATTTAAGATATAAATTAAGATATAGATTTTTATCTCTGCGTCTCCGCTGAGCTAGTGACTTGGGCTAACGATCGGAATATTTAAATAAAGTGGAATCTTAACAGCGCGTATCTGCCTACTTTATAAATTTTTCTAGGCTCAAATGCCTAGATGGCGCCCTGGTAGTTGCAGATATTGTTTTTGCGGTTAGATTCGATCATCACTTTCATTTCGATCGTTATAATATGAATGTCTGAAAATTTCAGATTTTATACTTAATAATTATCTATTAGATAAAGTGCTAGGCTTGTTCTGGTATTTTTAATCTAATGCTTGAATATCCTAGCATCTCACTGAAGAAGTCAGTAGCAGAAACTGGTCTGGGATTGGGGATATTCTGCAATGCTTGTTAAGAGCTTATTTGCGAGCTCTATATATAACATTCATAAATATTATAAATGCTATAATTTATTACCACCAAAGGAAAGAAATATGTAAAAAAATAATAATCGAGTGGCACCAAAAGTATCTTATGATCTGGTCTGACTCTACTATTACTATGACACTAAACTATGCAGAATAAAAATTATTACATTATTTTTCCCATGTGTCATAGCATCAGCCCGGAAGCGAACCCGCTATCCCGGGACAACTGCTTGTAAAGCAGCTGTCGCTAACCTCTCGACCACCAATGCTTGACAATTATTACATTATTTTATTAGCATTAAAAACAAGAAAATGCAATATATGCTTCTTTTTTTTTTGTCGAGTTATTGATTTGAAAAAAAAAATTGTTAAGCTGCTATCATAAAGAAATGAAGGAAAATCCAGAAAAAATTTCAAACCAGAATATTACCAGATTGAAAAAAAAATGGATCCAGTAAACATGTCACTGCAAGCAAATACTTCAAGAAAATACTGTATATTTAAAAATAAAAAGCTTTGCATATATAAGGTAATGGTCTGGGTTTTCCACCAGAAGAGGGGGAATGCATCTGACTATGGTCGGATCTAGGATCTTCAGGTATGATGCTATGAATAATGTGATGAAATAACTAACCAATGATCATATCCATCTCCAATAGGCTATCTCTTAGTTTACTCATTAAATCTAGATATGATTTAGGCTAGTTCATCCATACCTCACTCCTCTTTCAGATTCCATTATGCCTCAGTATTCGAACCCAAGAAGAATGTTGCCTTTAGCTCTCTTCAGTGATGAATTTACTTTATGTAGCAACTAAGTTTTCATTGACTTAAGCTACATCCAACCCTACTGTGGTGTTATGTATTATAATAATCTGTATGTGTGGACATATATATATTTAATCAATTAAATTAATGAGTGGGTATATAAATGAGTCTGATAAATTAGACACCAATTTAATTTAAAATAAATTAACAAATTTTATTAATAACAGGTAAAAATTCAAATTCTATTCACATAGCAAAAAATGTGCTTATATGTGTCCCATATGCATCTCTGCCATTTAAATACCTAAAGTATTCATTATACCAATCTAAGCCCCTAGTAGATGTGCATTAAGATATTCTCTATTTATAAAGTCAATAAGATTAGTTCAAATATAAAAATTAAATAAAAGGAAAAATATTATTTCATCGTCATAATGATCGCGAAGCTAACTAACTATTTACAAGATTATATTTTAATATGTTCAATAGCTCCTTGATCCAATTTCTGCTGGAGAGATCTTCTTTGGGACCCCTTACTAATTTACAAGTTTCTAATGTTGATATAAAAGACATTCACACAGGAGTGTTAGTCATTCATACTGAATAAATTAAATGTAACAATTATTAGTTAAACTTAAACAAATAACATAAACTCCATTCTGTCCTAATGAGTGTAAATTAATATGGAAGGGCATCAAAAATTCTTACCTCCAACCATATTATATGGTGATGACAATGATGACCAATGTTAAATCACCATGAAGGGAATAACCTAAATTTAATTTACAAACCAAAACAAAAAAAAATTTCTAGCTTAATAAACCTTTCTCCCCTGTTCCACATTGCTTTTTATAGAATGAACTCTCCCAATTGCAAACATGCTGAAACTTCCAAGTGTAAGAATAATAAAAGTAGAATTTCACAAACATATAAAGTAAAAAAAAAAATATATAACATGATAATTTTGATTTTCTTCAAATCTTCCTGATTAGAGTTTATAATTTAATCATTAGTGTCTTTCATGAATATAGTCCGTTCTGATAACTTCTCCATTGTTATACAGATTCTCTGATAATGCTTGGGTAAGGTTATTTCCATTTCAGATGTCATCCTCTCTTTCGGGCTCCACTCAGACATTTCACATTAGGCATATTTCTAGGCATTATTTATACGAGTAAGTTACAGCATCATGCTTCATGGCAATTAAGATAGCACCCCAATCCTATAACACATGTATCTAGACAATATACATTGTTTGGTAATTTAAGAAAAAAGATTTAAATTTTCTTCAGCTTATTATTGGCATTGAGTAAATTTACATGAATGAAAGTTTTATTTCATCAATTATATTGGCTATATGTAATGTTCCTTTTTTTTCTTGTTCGATTGCACGGTCTTCTGTCTTCGATTATTGCTATAAAATTAATTTAATTCTTTTATTCCACTGCTAAAGTTCATTGATTTTTGTCTTGTTAAATTTTGGAAGTCAATTTGCTTTAATTTTCAGCACTTTAAAATCTTATACAGAATAGATAATATCTTCGAACACATCAACCATTTTATTCTTTGTTTTAATGCTCGATATTAAGCTATTTTCTGCTTGTGGTTGTTATAATACTTGATAAAATGTAAAAGAGAATGAAAATAGATAGGGGTTTGTATTTATACTGGGGCTTAACATTCATTGTTCAGCAAACTCGCATTTTCAATTTCCTTTTCTATCGCTGTAGGTGCCTATTGTTGCATGAATTAATGGTTGATATTGATGTTACATAATAGAATTTATTAAACTAATGATCAGCTTTTCAAGCTAATGCACATGCGCTTTATGAATCTTAATAATAAATGAATACTCTCACTTCCAACACAAGATAAAGTCTTTGTGAAAGAATAGAATGAATCCACCTATTCTTTCAACCCAAACACTTAAGTATGGGCAAATCTTAAGTACTGGAAATGAGAGTGTGAAGATATTAACCAATCACTTTAAATTACTTTTACTATGTCTGAATGAATGACGCCTGCAATACGTCATTCTTAAATGAAATTAAACATATATAAATGAGTTATTTATTTTTATATAGCACGATGTTTATGAATTGTAATAAACTAATAATCAGCTTTTCAATTATGTAATAAAATTTCATAGTAAAATTCTATTCTCCTTTTCCCACACTTGGTTGCTTAGACATTGACTTGACCTTAGGTCATAACCACATCAACTAAATTACTGTCTGATATCATGACATCTAGAAGTCGTTATATATATTTATAAGAGGTTTCTAAGATTAAGCTTTTTTTTTTCCATTAAAAAAAAGTATTTACTTCATTTCAACATTATTTTGGTCTGGTACTTATTAAAACAAACTTCAAGTGTGTGTGTATTTATATGCATGTTTGCATATAAAAAAATATCATGTATTTAACCTATTATTTCAGCTTATGCCTTTTTTATGGGTTTAGTGCACTACTGTGGACATTAAAGGGTGGGTTTGAAATGGATCATAAGCTACCCTTACAACAGCTATATATGAAAGGGATTGATATTTCAAAGCTAGATAATTCTTGTTTTAACTAAAACATAATTCTTGATTTAAAACATATTTTATTAAGAAAAAATAATCCAAGTGTTCATGCTAACATTAATTAAGTTAAAGAATGAAAGGGTTAGGAATGTCAAGATAAACATTATTAAAAATATGTCTACAATAATAGGAATAATGAGAGAAAGGTGAGTTTGTTGTCAAGCATTGGTGGCCTAGCAGCTAGCATAGCTGCCTTCCAAGCAGCCAGCCCAGGTTTGCTTCCCAGTCAATGCTTTGACATATATAAAAAAAAAAGAAAGGTGAGTTTTTTTTTTTATTTGAGTCAATGATAACGCTAAGAAAAGTATAAACAGAAGTCCTCAGGATATTAATTAAATACATCTCAGTTTTAAAAAAACCTTATTAATGGCCAATAAGTAAATATTAAGCAAAGTAGAAAAGATGCTATATTACTGCATGTAATCTCAAAGCCACTGGTCTTATCAAAACAGAAAAATAAATCTTAGACTTACTTAAAACATGGCTCATTCTATTAAACTAATGATCAAATTATTCTCAGTATGACTACCTAAATTACAATCTTGTATTGTCATAACACATTCAAGCATGTGAGTAGCCAATCTCTGTGACATAAAGAACTATAGGATGTATCTGAACGCTGAAATAGTAGCAAATATCTTTTCTTCCTAAGTAATATACAGGATTGAATTAAAAGAATGATCACACAAAATAAAGAGTAAATGAAACATACAAGAAAATCTTTTGAACAGAAGCAGGAAACAAAAGTAAGCAGGAAAAAAAGATCTAAGAGCTAACCATTCAAAAAAAAGTTTTAAAACACAGGGTCAGCCAAAGAGAGTGAGTATTCATTGTATATATACTTTATTGTTAGATTAGATATATTATGTAATATATAACAAAAACCTTGAATCATAACTTATAATAATTTTATACTATACTATTCAATATTTTTGGATAATACTATTTTTCAATATTTTAACAATTTACATATTTCTTAAAAGAAAATTAATTCACATTGTTATAAAAGGAGTAATTGCAATATGTGAATTTAAAGATAAAATATATTTTTTATACTTTATATTACATATAAATAAATCATTTGATTATTTGTTTAACATTTTTGAATGTGTTTGTTAATACATTTGATGTACTTAAACGTTTCAACGTGTTATTTAACTTATCTTCTTTTTTTTAAATTTTACTCAGACACTTTCATATATACATTTATCCATACTCACATAGTTCATATATATATATGACATGATAAATAATATTTTAATAATGAATAAATATAACGTCATGTGAAATTTACCAAATCTATTTTTAAATAATAATTGAACTGCCCACAGCTAGAGGTCAGTTCAATTATTATTTAAAATAGATTTGGTAAATTTCCCATGACCGTATATTTATATATATAAAACAGTACTTGTTAAATTACTAAATTATTATTCACAATATACATATGTTGATAACATTTTTTTCAAGCCAGAGTTACAAATACCAGTTTGAATAACTGTTTCTTCGTAATTACATATATATGTTCATAATCATTTTTAAATATCAATTCACTGCAAGGTGAATGTCTATCATGTTTATCCAATACGTAGTTTCTCTTACAACAACAAATCTCCTTATTTCATCTACCATCTCACATGTTACTAGGTCATTTACAATCTTTTGAATTTCAGTTTAAAGTCTTCAACTGTCCATTTATTATCATTTCTTCTAGCAATATATTCAGCTCAGCTCCATTTTAGTCTTTTAATTCTTGTTTGTTTTTGGATCTATGTATTTTGCTTTTGATTATTTCTTGTTAATCCAATTTATATTTCTATCTTTGAATGAACTGATGAAATTCCTTATGATATGAATTTCTCTTCTGTTAAGTATTTAACTATCGGATCAATAATTTAAGAATTAATAAAACCCATCTATTAAAAACCTTACTTTTCAAACAAAGTTTTTGCCTTTTAATAGTAAGTTATTTTATTTAAAAACACTCCACCTAAGTTTAATTCTTTTACTAATTTTATCAAATATGTTTCCATCTGTATTAGTAACCTGATAATGGCATTTGAAATTGTTAACTTCTTCTGATTCATAGTTATCAATATTTTTTCCCCGAGAAAATCCATAGATTGCTTTAGTATTTTTAATATATAGGGTATATGAACACAGACTTTCACACGACCCTCCACCCTATCTAATAACACTGATACACTTAAACACATATATGTTGAAAAGATAAATAATCACCAATATACGTATTTCATGCTAAACCGGCAATCATCAGTTAGTCCAGATTATCATCTCTACATATATATATACTATAAGTGCTCAACTATATATTAAGATAGACAATCCTCATAATTTAATGGACAGGCTTCAATCCACACTCCAACTCTTCAACCATCCATCCAATTGAAAATCTGATGATGGAATGCTCAAAGGCCATCCTGAAGCCGAGATTCTTGTCACACCCATGTTGACCTAAGGTCAATATGAAACCCACATGTTCAGGACATAATCCATTTAATACATATGCAAGGATGGGCAGACATCTCTACAATGTAATAACTGAAACACAGGCTTATTATATACCTGTATATATATATATATGGTGTATGAGCACAGACTTTCACACGACCCACTACTCTCCACTCTATCTAATAACACTGATACACTTAAACACATATATGTTGAAAAGATATTTATTTTTAGCCTTACTTTCTTATTTTCATCTGATAACTCTTGCAATATTTCCTGAAGCTTTGAAACTTTACTTGTAAAGCAACTGTAAAATGTAGATGACTTAAATAATCTTCAGATATTTTTATTCCCTACATGTCTTGATTCTTTAATAATCATAGGCACCACTATCCTATTAAGCATGATTGCTATTAAAATACTAAACATCACATGATGACTATTTCTTATGCTTGCTCATAACTGTTATTAAAACTGGCAAAAATGGGTACTGAACTTAGTTTAGACCTATATGACTATATAAGCTAATGAGCTTGGATTGAAAATATTATTGTGTTTTCAATTTTATTCTCATGGTTTTGTACTTAAGTAGAGATAAAGGTGGCTGCTGGGGGGTTGCATTAGATCCTAAAGTCTAAGTGCAGTGCTCTCAGTTCTAAAACTCCTCACTGATGAAAGCCACAAGCTAGAAACTAGTCTGGGGATATTGGATGAGTAGGAACTAACACAAGCCTTCTGGAATCCATTGATTACTCTGGCTTGCACTGAGTGGCACTACTGTATGGAGTGTTTTGCCTGTTCTATTGCAAAATTGGAGACAAAACTATATAAAAAGACTATTAATAGTTTATATTCTTAACTTTCAGCAATACTTCAATAAATTTAAACTTGAACATAAAAATCATTTAAAATATTAATAAATTTTGAAGATAGTTCAGACTTGAATGAGGTAAATAAAAAGATGATGATCTACTAAAAATTGCAGCCCAGATAGTTAACATTAAAAAAATGGTTAGAAAATTTTTAACTAAGACATGACAATGTATCTGAAAAAACATGATTTTTTTTTTTTTAATTATCCACATAAAATATATTTTATCTTTAAAACAATAGAAAATAATTTATAATGATATAAAAAATATGACTGTGAATTGGAAAGAAAAGTTACAAGAGAAAAACATCTTTTGAAATGTAAATACAATTTATCCAAACTTCAAACACTTTTTAGCAAAACTTTATTTGTACATACACCTACTTTTCGACTGACCTGCAGTCTTCTTCAGAGCAAGGTTATTTTGAAGTAACCTTGCTCTGAAGAAGACTGCAGGTCTGTTGAAACGTAGGTGTATGTACAAATAAAGTTTTACTAAAAAGTGTTTGAAGTTTGGATAAATTGTATTTGTATGATATTACGGCAAACATAAAGAAAAGTGTGATTTTGGTAATATTTTGAGATGCCAAGTATTTTAAATGAAGATGTGAGACACAAAATCAAATCTATGAATATGCAAATGCTCCAGAAAATCTGGAATTATTGTTGACATCTTCAAAAAGGCAGTGGAAGATATAGGGAAATAGTTGAAAAAAATTACATATCAAATGTCTAAATGATAAAAATATATAGGCAATTGGAAAAAATCAATAGTCATAGTGATATTTAAGGAAAGTGAAAAGAAAAGTTAGAAATAACAAATCAGATTTTATTCAGTTATATACAAGATCTTTAATAAGATTATTGCAACTCTTATACAGAAAACGTTGGACTCACATTAGGCAATGAAAGTGGTGTTAAAGTAGTGTTAGTACAGTAAACCACATCCATTGTTGATAGAAGTTATAGAAAAGACCAATGGATATATGGTGTCATTATTTGGATTGGTAGATTATGAAAAGGTATTAATCCTAAATAATTTCTACAATAGTTAAAAGCTTTGAATGATCAAGATATGGAACCAGCAATTGTCAAATTTTGAAAGATATTTATCAAAATACAACAGCAATTATTAGATTACAAAATGACACTAAGGAGTCTATAAACAATTTAGAAAGAGATGAAACATCAAATACATACAAAAGGAAGTTTGAGGGAATGATGTGAGAAAGAATCTATGTATAAAAAAACTGGATTAAACTTGGAGAGATCTAATTTTCTTAATTTTCTCTATTATATTATTCTCAAGTTGTCTACTATTTCTTCCCCACTCTAAAAAAAAAAAAGACCCAACAAAACGATAAACTTGTAAATGCTTTTTTATCATAATTTTTGTTCATTATGTATGTTCAAAATTTTTTTTTTTACTTTATTTAAATAGTTTTATTTAAAAATGGGAAATATCCAACTTTTTTTTCATACCTACCCAAGCCACATTATGAATTAAAATGTTTTCTCCGTGTTTTGATACATTTTTTGTCTCTAGACCCTAATTCTAGCCTTAAATACCAAATCACTTCCTCTCTTGATATTCTAATGATTTTCACTTTCAGCACTATCTGTTTTTTAAACACAAATTTTTAATTTCATAACATTTTTCTTTTACTTTTCTATTTTCTACTCATCTGTCCCCATCATTAACACATTGCAGGTTTTATATGCTACTAGAATATGTATTTGATATGTAGATAATATCTATTTATTTATTTGCCTATTTTAATACCTGTCTTAATCAATTCAATTAATTAAAAAGTATTTTTATCAATTCTGTATCATCATAAATTGAAATGTTTAAAACATTTAAAATCTGAATTTGAAATTACTTAAATGTTATTTTCCATATGTCATAGCATCGGTTGGGAGGCGAACCCGCAACAACCGTCTGCAACCAACTGCTTGCTTGCAAGGAGGCTGCACTGACCTCTCAGCTATCAATGCTTGACAATGTTATTATGGTCATCCCACTATATAGTGTTCCATTTATCATAAACATGTGTCTCCATGTGTATTTTCCGACTTATTTCTGAATCTTATCTAAAGCTGTCAATAGTTCAGGTATATCACTTCTGTAAGTAAGAATAGGTATAGCCTTCTTTTCTATAACATTTTGCTTATGCCATATTTGTTATTAATACTGTAAATAAACATGCTAAGATCTTATCATATTCTTTTTTGGACTTTTGTTTTTATTATCACCCCCCAACTCTAAGGTACATTCCATTTCATTCCCTAAATAAAAACACATCCATTTTTTTCCACTTATTTATTTATTTTTACCTAATTCCCTACTTCCAATATATATACTAAGCTTACAAACTATATTTTCTCCACATATATCTTAAATAATATATTCACTTTTTTTATCATTCGTAAAGAGAACCATATCACTTGCAAAAAATAATGCTATATGTAGATTTATGTAGTTCATATTCTATATTTAATCTTAATATCTTTTTTAAAAATTATCTTTAAAATAAAATAAACAGTATATGCAATAAAGGATAATCCTGAATAACCTTTTCTTACTAGTTGTGGTTCTTGATGGGTACTGAAGTGTCACCTAGTGGCACAGTATAGCTAACTGAACAGTACCAACTTTTCTTACTTGTTGCCCTGCTTGATTGATGTATATTATATACTTTTATTTACATAATTTATGCAATAATTATAATAAATATTTTTCCAATCCCATTTTTTTCTAAGTTAATATTCTCTGATCTTTGTCATTTAAACACTGTTAAATATGCTTTCCTATTCTACATATAGTTAATATCTCTATATTTTTAATCTATTAAAAATGCCAGCACCAATTCTATCATTATATATATATTAATATTTTGTGATTGTTTATCCTTACCTTAAATTCATTTAATAAAACAAATTTAAGTTTTTTACATAACTGAAATTATCCTTATCAGACTATAATTAACCAAATCTCTACTATATTTTCTTTTCCCTTTAAAAAGTAACCTTAACTCTTGCAATCTTTCTATTTCTTCAACATCTGTGACCACATTAAAATAATTCAACAATGTTTTACCAGATTCTGAAATCATTTCAGTTTCTTGTTTCCTAAACTCTAGCAATTCTAGTCTTAATTTTTTGACAATTTGTATTAACTTTTTTTCCTATTTCCCCCTTGATTATTTAAAATTGATCTCTTATTTTCTTTATTATTTTAAATGATTTTTTTTTCTATTTATTTTTCATTGACGCATTCCTTGCTCTCTTTATATATTAATTCAACTTTTTTCATTAGATTTGTTTTTATATTTAACATATTTTCTAAATTTTCTAACTATTTTTCCTGTATTATTTATATCTTCTACTAATTTACTTATTTAATTCCATTCGACTTTTATTTAACTTTATTTATCCAATCTTATTCTTTTATGACATCTGCACCATTTTTTTTATTGTCTTTTTATACTTTCTATTTACATTTTTATTTTTTTATATTTGTTATTCATTATTTTTATTCAACAAACATTTATGGATTACTTTTCTAATTTTATTATATCAATCTTTCTATTTTAAAACACAATTAATTATTACTTTCAAAAATTTTACCATATATATACAAATATTAATTTAGTATTATTATTTATCTATGTTAACTATGATTTTTATTATTTTTATATATTCATTTTATTTTGCACTGTTTGTTTTTGATTTCTATTAATACAAAATTATGTCATTTCACTCAATTGAATCAGCCTTTTCCTCCTCAAGAAAGTTTTAATCTTTGTTGTTACTCCATTCCTTTTTATCCATTATTTCTGATTATTTTTTGATTATGTAAAATCCCCGCTCTATTGTTCTAAAAAATCAGTTTTTTTCTAGATCAATTTTTTCACAGAACAATTCTTATAGTTTAGCATTTCATTTTTCTTATATCTAATAATTGTCGTAATATTAAAATATGTTAATATTGTTATTATTTTTTAAAATTATTAATACTTTTAATCATACACTCATATTTTTATTCTGAATAATGTTTCTTTTCTGTATCCATATAAATAGCCCCTATGATTCCCACATTCAGTAAATTCAATCAACCAAAGTCTTTTCTAATTTACTATATTTTTTGTAATACGATTTTGTCTTTCTTCATCGTTTGTTTTGTTTAAACCTTGCAAATGAAAATTTTTCAAAATTTGTTGTTTGTTAGATATGTTTCTACAATAGCTATTAAGTTTAATTATCTTCTCATTATATTTCTAAGGTCTTTTCATTTCTCATTTTGTTTCCCTTTGCATATTTAAAAACTCAATCATTATATTTTTTTATCTATTGTTCTTCTCTTTTATTAACATTTCATTTTAAAATATATTATTCTGTCTTTTATATATTTTTTTCTACAACTCATTTTATTTCGTTATGCTTTTTAATTTTCATTTTATTTTTAAAGTCACTCCCCCCCGTTTTAATTATTATTTTTTAATTCTTTAAACATTACACATTAATAATCAGTTATAATTGTCAGGCATTGCCAACGTTACTACTTCATAATGTGAAAGACATTTAATCTTTAAAAAAGAGAGGGAGGAGGACCGCGAAAAGGAGTAGTATTATATATATATAGAGAGAGAAAGTTGATCAAGTTTGCCATTGTAGAATTCTTGTCTTATTTAAATATTCCCCTTTATTATTGGTATTTCAATTAGTCTATGTATACATGTTTAGATGAGTAGTAGAAAAGTGAGACATTTTCTTCATCTGTTACTAATTTGGATTCAGTAGTCTATATCAGGGGTGGCCAACTTTTGTGTTCATAAGATCTACTTTTTATTTTAAAAATGTGTTGCGATCGACTTGTTGTCATAGTCGTAGTCTAAGTGGAGGGTGGTGTGAAATACACACTATTTTTATATATCTACCTAGTAAAAAATAACAATTATTTAACGGGCCAAAAAACTCATGTCCGGGGAATTAAAGCAACATGAGTAATTATTAACGGTAGTTGTAATTTATTACCAATATTTATTAATTCAAATTAGCTACATTAAGTCAAGATTAAAAATATTATTTTCAATAATGATAGGACTTAGTGGACTTCACCTATCTAGAATTGAAAAAAAATTTAGAACAAAAACAAAAATAACAAAAAACTTGAAAATTTTGACTTAATTTGTTTCACTCGTTACCCCGGCAGCCCTTGCCAGATTGATCTCACGATCGACCAAAATTGGCTTTGTGAGCGACCGGTGGATCACGATCAACTTATTGGCCACCCCTGGTCTAAATGATAGTTATTATATATGTCACAATACTTAGGTTATTGTATTATTTGCTTATAATAAATACCAGTTAATATACATATGTCTTTGTGTAAGATTTTTTAAATATATGTTTATTAATTTCTTGCTTTCATTTCTTGTAGGTATCCTGCTTCTTCTACCATCAAATATTACTAGTGCAGCTATTAATAAAACTCTATCCCAGAAGAATATTCTTAAGAAGCATCAGTCACCAAAAATATTATTAAGCATTGGTATTATTGTAGGCGCATTGTTGCTTGGTTATTTTCTTAATCGTTTAATAAAATGGTTAATTTTTAAACATGATTCAGATTATAATTTCCATCATTTAGATAATCAGTTTCATTGGAAAGAATGTTATCTGAAACAAAACACAGAGCCGGTTCAAATTTTACATTACGAAAACAAAGGATTTGACGCAGATGAATGTTCTTTTGAAGATCAGAAAGTCGTGTCTCCATTAGAAAGAGAATCACACACCATTGGATCTAAAAGACGATATGAGTTTGAAGATTTTTATTCATTGGATCACACATTTGTTAAAGATAAATTATTTTTACTTTCTTCTGAACCAAAAACAAAGAAACCAAAAATATTTAAAAAAAGTGTTCATTTTCACTTGCCACAATTTCATCAATGTTCTTCTAATTACAAAATGAATGAATTTAAAATTAAAGTTAATTCCAACTCTCACTTATTGTATGTATCTACCGCTACCCAAACAGAGGCAGATACATGTAAAAAAGAAATTGAAATGCAGATTTTTGAAACATCAAACCAAACATATTGTGGAACATTAATAACGGATAATATTGATTTCCATCACGAAGTTGATAAAATGGAAAATAAGTGATGTAGTGAATTATTTATGGTATAAATATTCTTATCAGTGAAATTGTATAAAAAATTAAAACATTACTAAAAATATGTCATTATTTCAAAATAAAATTGCAACAACAAAGAATTTAGAGATACTGACAAAATACTACATTCTTGTATTTGCATATTAAATAAAATTGTTTTTTCTTCTTTAAAATGTATTGAGGTATTATTTTATATAGCGCTATGTTTTTATACTGTAATAGTGATATTAGTGATTAAGCCAATGCACATGCGCTTTAGAGATAAATTATAAATGAATACTCTCACTTTTCCAGACACAAGATATAGTATTTTAGAAAGGATGAAATAATTACATCTTAAGCTGTTAATGAATTCTGATATATATATATATGAATTAAACAATGATTTAAGATTAATATTATTTAAATAATTTTAAAAAAATATTTACACAGATTACTTTCAGTATTAAAATTGCTAGCAATTAGAAAATCACATGTTCTATATGTTGTAACTATGAGGGTCATATGAAACCTAGAAAGTATTTAAAATAAAAAAAAAAACAAAAGTTCTATTATTATTATTGTTTAGAGTTTTATTTAAAGTATAATTAATAAAGGATTATAATTCATATTGTCTATGAATAAACTTGATCAATATATGATATATGTGCATGTTATAATAAATAATTATTTAAAAATATATACACATTAATATTAAAATATTTTATATAATTCTATATATACTTTTTACTTCTTCTTCTTTTTCTTCAGTAATTTTGCTTATTCATATATAACAATATATCTTATTAAATAATCACAAACTTCTTACACTTTTAAGCAAATAATGTTAAGAGTTTTGACTGTTCCTTGCAGTCTTCTTCGGATATCAATCTAGTAGCAATAATGTTAATAGTTTTGACCGTTCCTCGCAGTCTTCTTCAGTCAAAATTGTTAACATTATTTGCTTAAAGGTGTAAGAAGTTTGTGATTATTCAATAAAATATTTTATAAAATTAATATTGTTGTTAAACCACTAAACATTACATGATCACCAAGGTTCCTCACTGACAAAATCCACAAGCTAAAAACTAGTCTGGAGATATTGGATGAGTAGGCACTACATAGGGGTTTTATGCACAAGTTTTCTGGCATCCATTGATTACTCTGGCTTGCACTGAGTGGCACTACTGTATGGAGAGTTTTGCCTGTTTTAATATTGTTGTTACTTGGTATCTAGAATAAATAATAATAAAAATGTTTGGTTTAGATTATTAAATAATAATTATTATAATTTATAAAAATATTTTTTGTATTATTTTTATTTATGTAAATGAATTGATTTATAAGAATCCTAGATATAAGGCAGGAAAAGTAATAAAAAATTATTGAAATGGTTGTCAGCTTTGTTTTAAGCATGATTTTGGGTAAAATAGAGAAGATGGAGAATACATTGAACTGAATAACATGTATTTTCAAATCACCAGTTTTAAAACTGAATTGTGTAATAATCATACATTTTAAGTGATCAAAAATCAAAAACATGGATTTCGTAAATTATTAAGTTAGAGGAAAAAGTTTGTCTCCTCATTTGTTATTATATTTCCCAAAAGATTGGATGAAGGGATAACATGAAATAATTGAATTATATAGCACAAATCGTTCTTCAAAATTAATGGAGCAGCTTAGTATGAAATAAGAATTGTATATCACAAGTCTCTTCTAAATTAATGGATATATTATAATTTAGAATAATTGTTGATCAACCAGGAAGCAAAAGCCTAAAAAAATATTGTTCAGAAACAAAGTCAGATATTGAAAGTTAATGTTTATTAACAATAATTCCACTCAATTATTACTTCACTGGCTTCAATGGATTACTGGTGGACCCTGAAAAAACAAATACCTGAGAAAAATTAACAATTTTTATTCATTATCGCATTATCCAAGGCAAATAAAAAATGGTAATATTACTATCCGTTTTTATTTTATATAAAAAAATAATTTCGGGGGTATTCTATGTAAAGTATAATCGTAATAATACTTTTTTTTCTTTTTTTTTTCCATATGTCATAGTATCTGCCAGGAGGCGAACCCACAACAACCGTCTGCAACCAACTGCTTGCTTGCAAGGTAGCTGCGCTGACCTCTCTGCTAACAACGCTTGACAAACTTTTATTTAACAAATATCCATCATAAAAATTTATTAATTAATGCTTGATATGCATATGTGATCAGATTATAATAGTTATTTTATAAATCAGCATTTATTTTTTATAGCGTCTGTATACAATTGTAATCACATTCATATCGGCTTTTTCAAAACAAATTGTGCAAACGCTTTTTGCGAGTGTTAAATAACAAATGAATACCCTCTGACCCATACAAAATATAGAATTTATGCAGCAATTATTTATTTTATTAATATCATAAATATATAAAAATATTTAATCAATAACTATAATTATAGGGATTAACTTTTGCTATACTCAAAGATTTATTACTTGAAGCATATATATATAATCTTTATCACATGGGGAGAGTTAAATATTGTCAACTTTTAATGACATATACTTCTACTCTCTTTCACAATTCTAATATAAAACATAATCGTAAATGATGAATATGTTTGATTATTTCAATTATTGTATAATAATAAATTCTAATAAAAAGACTTGAAATGATATTTTATAATAGTGCATCAATTTAATTTTTAACAGAAGTAAAATAAGATTGTAAAATTACTATAGAAAATCAATAGGGAGTCTATAATTGTTGATTTATTGTTTGAAGGAAAAAAAGCTTTGAAAATATGAGAAATTATATAAATTAAGAAAATGTGATTGAAGAGGATGAGAAAAAATGAAAAACATTGAGTTTTGTTATGCTTCAGATAAGATATAAATAAATGATGTAGAAAGTATTTCAATATGACATGATAAATAATTTATATGAAAATTGAAAACAGAATAAAATAGTAGGATAAGTATAGTTTTAAATTTGGAAAGGAAGATCGAGAAGTGATAATGAGACTAAGAGTGACTTTTGCAAGAAGTCTAACAATGGATCGGAAATCTTACGTGGTTCTCACTGATCTGGAAGACTATTTTGAATGATGAATTAAAAATTATTGTTTCAAATATAAAGAAAGAAGATCTTGATTGGAAGGATAAAAGATTGATTCTGAATTTATATGTCAAATCACTGTTATTTAAAAAGAAAGATTATAAGAAAAAGAATTAATATAAGAAAAAGTGTTAGAATTATCTTCTGCCACTCTATTTGTTCAACTTATTTATTAAAAATATAGCGGTGTTAATAAAAAGGAAAGCCAAAGAAATTAATAGTTAGCATATTCATAATATTCATTATATTAAAAGATATACTTTAATTGTGGATTTAGAAAAAGAAATCAATAAAATGCTTAAAACATTGAATATATTTTCGAAGAGTTTCAAATTGAGGATAAATTTTGATAAAACTAAAATTATATTAATAGATAAATAGTAAATAAAATGATGATTGGAACTATGGATAAATAATACAATTCTGGAGAAAGTTAAAGGGATTTTGATATTTAGGTAATGTGATTAATGATGATAGTAGATATCTAGTTGAATTTAAGAAAATAATGTTGTCCATTATTACTAAATAAATATATTAATATTGAAATGAAAAACAAATTTATTAGTACCATTCATTGAAATATACTGACATATAAATATAAGACTTGGGTTTTTAGAAAAACAAAAGAACATTAAAACATCACATGATCACCATTTCTTATGCTTGCTTATAACTGTTATTAAAACAGGCAAAACTCTCTATACGTATTGCCACTCAGTGCAAGCCAGAGTAATCAATGGATGACAGAAGGCTTGGGCATAAAATCCCCATCTAGTGCTTACTCATCCAATATCCCCAGACTAGTTTCTGGCTTGTGGCCTTCATCAATGAGGAGCTTTGCATCCATTGATTACCCTGGGTTGGAGTGAGTGGCAATACATATAGAGAGTTTTGCCTGTTTTAATAACATTAGAACATATAAAATATAACTTTGGAGAAGAATGACTGAGACAAGTTAGATAAAGAGAACTATAGATCATAATAAAATTAAGGGGGTAAAATTCCCTTGAAAATATTTTGTGATAAGGAATTTGAGGTTTGGTTCTTAGAAAAACAGGAAAGAATAGAGTTAGAAGATATGGACATGGAGCTTATGAAAAGATTGATTAGGATGAGTTAGAGAAGAAAAAAGACTAATGATCAGATATTGAGAGAAATTGATATGAAAAGATATTGGATGAATATGATAAGGTTGAGGGAAATAAAATTTCTAGGTCACATTTCAAGACATGGAGAGTAAAATTTTGGAAAGAAGATTAAGGAATGGACTATATGATCACCTGAAATTGGATGCCATTCATATATGCAAGTATGCAAAAAATGATTGAGGACTGAAAGGCAAAGCTGCCATGATGAGTTACTGATTTTAGAATTAAATAGTAATGATATCAAAATGGGGGATCTACATTTTTTTAAACCTTTCTAGAAAAAAATACTATATCCGAATAAATATACAAAGTCTTATAAAATATTTATTTGATGAAAATATAAAATAGCTAAATTTTTATTGAATATATATTTGAATATTTATAAATACAGTAATTAGATATATGTAAAGTATAACTTTAAAAAATTTATCCATTTAGAAACACTTTCGACTATCCTCATAGTCTTTGTTAACTAACATGTTGAAAGGCTAACCTTCCCACAATTCTATGATTTTAATATTTGCTTCCTGTCTGTTAATTAAGTCTTGTTTGTATTTGTATATTAACATAGCTTCCTTTATTTTCCTTTTGTTATTATATTTTTCAATTTGCAATATTTTTACATTATTATAATTGAAGTTAAAACCATAAATACATGGCTTATTATGGTCATAAAAATGGAGGTTGAAACATTATTATTTACTTTGCAATTTTGTTTTGTTTTCTGAACCCTTTTTAATAATAGCAAGTGCTCTTTAGTTCCTTTTTCCAATATATATATATATGCTACCATGGCTGCAGAAAGGAGTTTGCTATTAACTGAAAGGAGACCCTTTGATTCCTCTTGGAGGCCTTAAAGGAACCGAGCAGGGCAAATTCCTAATGTCCACTCCATACGTTCTTGTCGTTGCAGCTGTTATTACTATATGTTTATTCATATAGTATATGAGCATGGATGGGCTGCTCACCAACACGCATTAGCCAGCATGGTGAGTTTATTGGCTTTTTACCTCTGAGATTAAGATCAAGAAACACCATGGTCTTTCTTCTCAGTGCCTGATAAGGCAGAATGAATGTTTGTGTAAATGATAAAGATTTTTCCCAATTATACAATTATGACAGACAAAAATAAAGCATGGCCCTTAATCCCAGGAGGCTGTAAAGTCACCAACCAAGGCAGCGGTTGGTGGCCGAAGGTGGAGGGTGCTAAGAATATCCTGGAGGCGGACCCAGGCTGCCATTTGATGACGACTTTTTATTTAGGTACTTACAACTGCAGATCACTTTCAAGTGAAGGAAGATTGCAAGAATTAGAAGAAGAACTCTCTTATATTAAATGGGATATTATTGGACTTTATGAAGTTAGAAGAAAAGGTGAAGAGACAATTGATTTAAAAAGTGGACATATGCTCTATTATAAAGGCACAAATATTGGAAATACAAGTGGAGTAGGATTCATTATAAATAAAAAGTGGAAGAACAATATTGTGGAGATTGATGGTGTATCAGACAGAGTGGCAAGATTAGTTATACAACTTAATAGCAGATATCAAATGCAGATAATTCAGGTTTATGCCCCAACAAGTTCTCACAGTGATGAAGTAGTAGAAGATTTTTATATGGATGTACAAAAGGCTTTTGATCAGAGTAAACAACATTTTAAAATTGTTATGGGAGATTTTAATGCTAGAATTGGTAAACAAATGAAAGATGAAAGTGTTGTAGGTAATTTTGGTTATGGTAATAGAAATGAGAGAGGACATAGACTTGTGGAGTTTGCAGAGAAGGAAAAACTTTATATTATGAATTCTTTTTTTGAGAAAAATGTTAAAAGGAAATGGACATGGAAGCATCCAAATGAAGGTACAGCAGAATTGGATTATATTTTGACTAACAGAAAATACATATTTCAAGATTGTAATGTTCTTAATAAATTTAACACAGGAAGTGATCATCGATTAGTAAGGGGTAAGATACATGTTAATGTAAAACTAGAGAGACAAAAATTATTAAGAAAAACTATATTTACAGTTGATATTCCTAATCTTCAGAAACATTCTAATGAATTTAAATTAGAAATTACAAATCGGTTTCAAGTATTAGTAGATTTTGAACATGATTCTGATTTGAATGAAATTAATATGAAAATAACTGATACACTTTTAAAAACTGCAACAAAGATAGCTGGTAGAAAAAAGCAGCAATTGACTAATAAAATTTCTACTGAGACTAGAGAACTTATGAAGAAAAGAAGGAATATGAAGATATGCAAGAATGATGCATTAAAAAGAATTGAATATCTCAAATTTTGTAAAATGGTGCGGAAAAGAGTTGAAAATGATATAAGAAAGTATAACTGTGAACTAGCAAGAAAAGCTGTAGAAGAAAATAAAAGTCTTAAGAATGTAAAACAACATTTTGGTATTGGTAGGAAATTTATATCTGCAATAAGGAAAAAAAGATGGAATTATTACTAAAAATAGGGATGACATTATGAAATTGGTAGAAGATTTTTATCAAGAATTATATAGTAATAAAGAACAAGTGCCTCCTATATCTATTACATATTTCGAATTGCCCAGAATTTTAAATGAAGAAGTGAGAAATGCAATTAAATGTATGAAAAAAGGAAAGGCTCCAGGTAATGATGGAATTATAATTGATATATTAAAAGAAGCAGGTGAAGAAACAGAAAAAATATTAGCAAAGTTATATACCAAATGTCTAAATGATAAAGATGTACCGGATGATTGAAAGAATGCAGTAATAATATTAATATTTAAAAAAGGTGATAAAGAAGATATTAGAAAAGTGGTTTTAGTACAGTAGATCATATTCAAGTATTGAGAGAAGTTATAGAAAGGACAAATGAATATGAGTTGTCATTATGTTTTGGATTTGTAGATTATGAAAAGGCATTTGATTCTATAAACATTTCTTCAGTGATTAAAGCATTGGATCATCAAGGTACAGATCCAGGATATTGTCATATTTTAAAGAATATTTATAAAAATGCAACAGCAACAATTAGATTACATAATGATATTGGGAAAGTTAACATTGAGAAAGGTGTAAGACAAGGTGACTCCATATCTCCAAAACTTTTTACAGCAGTGCTGCAAGAAGTTTTTTGTGGATTAAAATGGGAAACTAAAGGAGTGAAAGCAAATGGAGATTATTTAAGTCATTTAGATTTCGCAGATGATGTAGTTGTTTTTGCAAATAATGCTTCGGAGCTGCAGGAAATGTTGCAGGAGTTATCAGATGAAAGTAGGAAAGTAGGACGAAAGATAAATGCTAAAAAGACTAAAGTAATGTTTAATCGATTTGCTCAAAATATGAAAATAAAGATTGATTATGATGAATTAGAAGAAGTTAAGAGTTACAAATACCTTGGTCAGATTATTAATACAGATGAAAACATAATGGAGGAAATTAATCATAGAATTAAACTTGGTTGGAGTGCTTTCGGTAGAAATAACTTGATATTAAAAGGAAATATGCCTATGTGTTTGAAAAGAAAGGTTTTTAACAAATCTGTTTTACCAGTTCTTACTTATGAATCTGAGACTTGGACACTTAATAGAAGATCAATACAGAGACTTCAGACCACTCAAAGAAGTATGGAGAGATGTATGTTGGGAGTAACAAGAAGAGATCGAAAATGCAATGTATGGGTAAGAGAACAAACAGGTGTTAATGACCTCATTGAAAAAATTAAAAGATTGAAGTGGAGTTGGGCTGGACATATTGCTAGAAGAGATGATAATAGATGGACAATTGAAATTTTAAACTGGATTCCAAGAGATTGTAAAAGACCCAGAAGGAGACCACATGTAAGATGGATGGATGAAATAAGAAAATGTGTAGGGGTGATGTGGAGAAGAGAAGCTAAAGATAGGAGAAGATGGATTAAACTTGGAGAGACCTTCATCCTGCAGTGGATTGATAATGGTTGATAATGATGATGCTACCACACCTAATATCCATTTATAAATAAACCAACTTTTATTTATAAATGAGATTTTATCTTTAGAGTTATTTATTAATTTGTTTAATTTAAAGTAATTAATTAATTAA
The DNA here is from genome assembly GCA_028023455.1 of Epiperipatus broadwayi. NCBI lineage: Eukaryota > Metazoa > Onychophora > Udeonychophora > Euonychophora > Peripatidae > Epiperipatus > Epiperipatus broadwayi. The sequence continues at coordinate 621,987 of JAQFVV010006553.1, read as the reverse complement.
TTTTAATTTAATTAATTTTAATTTGTTTAATTTAAATTATTTAAAATAACTAGAAATCAATGTAAGCTGGATTACTGTATGACCATTAAACCAGTAGTAAAAAGAGATTATATTCCATATAAATCAAGAATGCCAATGTCATATAAAATGGCAGGTTTAAAGTCCTTCTTATTTAGAAATAGTTGTCTTTGTAAATATTCATCGGATAAAGTTAAAAATATTGAAATGTATTCAAATGAATTGTTAAATTTTGGCTACAATTATAATCATATATATATATAATGTTATTAAAAATTTTAATACATAATATAAGGATAAAAATATTAATAATAATATTGATTTTTCTGCAAATAAAAAATATGGATATCAATACCATATATTTCAAATGATAAAGCAAATTTTATAAGGAAAATTTATAAAGGTATATGTCTCATTGCATTTTACGCACCTCCTACATTAAATAAATTAATAAATAACTCTAAAGATAAAACCTCATTTAATAATAAAAATTGAATCATTTATAAATGGATATAGGGGAATCAAGATGCACATTGGAAAAAAGAACTAAAGAGCACTTGCTGTTATTAAAAAGGGTTTAGAAAATGAAACAAAATTGCAAAGTAAATAATAATGTTTCAGCATCCATTTTTTATGACCATAATAAGTCACGTATTTATGATTTTAACTTCAATTATAATAATGTAAAATATTGCAAATTGAAAAAATAACAACAAAAGAAAAATAAAGGAAGTTATGTTAATATACAAATACAAGTGTTAATTAACAGACAGGCAGCAAATGTTAAGATCACAGAATTGTGGGAAGGTTAGCCTTTGAAAGTGTTAGTTGACAAAGACTACAAGGATAGTCGAAAGTGCTCCTAAATTGGATAAAAATTTTAAAGTTATACTTTACATATATCTAATTACTGTATTTATAAATATTCAATTACAAGATTACCTATATTTATTTGAAGAAATCCAGACATCGAATTATATTATTACATATATAAATATACTATAACCTGTTGGCTAAATAGCTGCACTAAAAATAACTAGATAGTTGGAAGCATCTTTCTCAAATTTAAGTATAGAATTCATAGGAAAAATAATATTTAATTTTCCCATGCATATTTTTTTATAATAATAATGAATCTTCAATTAACTAAATATTTTAAGTCCCAAAATGATAGTACTAGAGTTCTCAAACATTAAAATTTGTTAAACAATAATATTATTTTAATACATAAATATTTTAATAAGAGTTATAAATGATTGTAGAAGGGAGAAAAAATTGCTAAAGAATATAAAGTTTTTTAATTTAAACCACTAATTAATTATAATTACTAAAGAGAGAAAGTTAAAAAACGTATTTACATTCTTTTACAACTTTCTCTTCTACAATCATTTACAATTCTTATTAAAATATTTACATATTAAAATCATATTCTTTAACAAATTTAATGTTTGAGAACTCTTGTACTATGATTTTGGGACTTAAAATATTTAGTTAAATGAAGACCGTTATTATTATATAAAATATGCATGGGAAATTAAATATTATTTTCCCCATTAATTAAATAATTTTAAATTAAAATTTGAGGAACATGCTGCCAACTATCTAATTATTTTTAGTATAGCTATATAGCTGACTGGTTAGATTATCCTGGTCTTATATAGGAAATGAAATTGAGTTGAACCCTTCTATTGATATTTTACTTTACTTCTGCCAATTTCATTTCACTATACAAATTTTTTTTAAATCATGCTTAGTTGTGCATTAATATTTCCACAGACTTACAAGCTGGGATATAATTTATTAAACCATGTTGGGCTATTGGGTCAAAAGTAATTGTCTTTTTTGATATATTTGCATTTATGGGGTTGGGGAAATTATTGGCATAATGTATGCATACCTGCTTAATGGACAGAAAACCTCATCACAGAACAAAAGTTTCCAATGCAGTATTAACACCATAAAAGCTATCTCAGTTTAAGCATGATCACAACTTACTGCCCAGAGGACACATTGAAAAAAATGTGCAAAGGAATGTTTGGCCAAGCAAAATACCTTACTCATTTACTTTATGAGTTTTATAGGCCCCACACCCATGACACAGTTGTGTGCCTGTTAAAACAACAGTATTGTACTGATAAAAAGCCCTTCTCTGAAATACTTATTTGGAATAAGTTTAAACCTTAGGTATGTGTAGTGCAGAGATAAAAATTTTGAAGTGTCATAAATACACTACATCCCTATATACATCACCTATCCACAATCAGCACTGAAAGCAAAACTATCAAACTTCATAATATTTACCCCCAATTTCTGCAAAGTATTTTTTCTTTTCTTAGTTTCTGTTTTATAATTTTGTTTTTGTTTTTTGTTTCCTTGGTTAGAACCATAAGTTTATCCTGCTTTGGAAGACTGAAAATCATGATCAGACATCTTATAATAACTCTCTGTGTTGAGAGATGATGTACTTCTGGTTTGTCTAATTATCTGTGTTCTGGGAGGGAATGTATGATTGTATTCCTGATGAGCAGTTCCTGGATGAAGGTTGACTTACTTCTGGATCTTCTAATTATTTGGGTTTTGGTAGAACTATTGATGCTACTAGTTGTTCTCCACTTTCTCTTCTATGATGGCATTTCATCTCTTTTGTCCTGCTATCATAGTGATGACTTGAGTTTTTTTAAAAAACAATTATTAAAAATAAAACTTGGTCTCTGTTTTAATGTTACAGTTAATATCCATTAAGTAATTTACAAAATAGAGAACAATTTTTTTTCTTAGTATATTTTCATAGTTTAAATTAAAACTACAAATTAATTATAATTACTAAAAAGAGAGAGCTAAACTATTAAAATGGGTGCTTGTCTTATAGATAAAGATTTCGTTGGATGGTGCCATTTTCAAGCTAAAACTATAAAATATGACCATTCCCGGGCCGTTGATTATAATAATTTTGCTGTTCTTTTTTGTAATGCAAAAATAAAAACAAAACAAAATCGTCTTTTATAAATATTATTTTTTATTAATGTATACAATTTAAATGATAATAATAAATGTAAAATAAAATCAACAGATTACAATTTGATTCGTGTTTTTTCTATCGGATATTTTTTAAATTGTGTTACGGCTTTTTTTATCAATTTTCTATCGGATATTTTTTTACTTGTGTTACAACTTTTTTTTTTGTTGTTGTTTAACTAAAAAATAATAATCGTAATAAAAAGTAAAATTTCTTAGTCTATTTTTTATTTTTTTAATCTTCATTTTACTTTTTTTTTTTTTACAGTCAAAAAGATATTACAGCTATTTTTTTTCTTGAAATAGAATGACAACAAAAAGTAAAAGTTGTTACTGTTAGTTTTAGGGTTAGTTTTAGGGTTAGTTTTAAAGTTAGGGTTAGTGTTCTGTTGTTTGTAATGCTAAAATAAAAATTGTTATCTTTGATTTTGAAAATTTTGTTTTTCCAACTCTTAGTTATTTTAAAGAAATAACTTAATTAATTAAAAGTTAATTTATAAATAGAAATTAATTGATTGGTTATAATTTTTATATAAATATATTTTTTGATGAAATGAATATTTAAAATTTTATACTATCATGACATTTTTTATTGTTAATTCATTAGTTCATTAAATAATCATTTTCAAAAATATATTTTTTAGTTTTAATTTTTTTATTCTATTCAATTCCAGTTTCATAAATTGCAGTATGTGTAACTTTATTTCATATCTGTTCTAGGATTTTTTATAATGATCTCAATAAAACTATTTATATATAATAGGATAAAACTAGAAATTATTTAAAGTGATTTATAATAAGCTGCTTTACTTATCTCTTGCCCATAGTAATAGTTTATAAAGTTCTTACTTCCTGAGCTAGATTTGCATATAATAGTTATATGAAGTAGAGGTTTATGTTTAGTGTTATGGACATTCAAATGATGATGATCCTGGTTGGTGCAAAAGAATATCCTTTAAAGTTCATGCACTATATTTTATTTTATTTATTATTTCTTTAAAAATTTGGTTTATAGTTGGCCATTACATTAAAGGTAATAATTGGTGAGGGCATTGATGATGGTCAGGATGTTTTAGTATCTCAGTATTATTTGAGTTATTGTTGAATTTTGATGGAGTATCACCTAAGTATGTGCATATATTTATTGTTTGTATTTCTGCATAGGTTTGGCAGTGGCTAAGTAATTAGCCTGTTCTATAATGGACTACTTTCAAATCCAGTCACAAGATGTTGGTTCTTTATTGTTGATAATTTGTGATGATGAACGATTACTTTTGTGTAATGCTGGTGACGTTATAGTTAATGTGCTGATCTCTTATTCTCATTCCTTTTACATTCAATTTCATATTTTATTTATTTGGGGACGATGATGGTTTCCACATCTCATCATAATTCAGCCCTAATGTAATGTACTGTTACAAATGGCCACTCAATTGTAGGGCATTGTAACCTCAGATTCTCCTTGATTAATATCCCTATTTTCTGTACTGCTACAATACAAAGAATAATAAGTGCAAAATAGATAATATTATCTTGCGTTGTTAGCTGAGAGGTATCGTAGCCGCCATGCAAGCAAGTAGTTGGTTGCAGATGGTTGTGGGTTCGCGTCTCGGCCGATGCTATGACATATGAAAAAAAATAGGTAATATGCTACAGTATAAAATATATAGATGATTTGTTTAGTCTTATGTAATTTTTGGGGGATCACTTATCCTTTCACACATTTTTAGTCATGTGTTTCAGACATGTACTATGGAATAGAAGTTTGAAATAGGTCATACATATATATATAGGTAATAGTAATTAATGATTATATACAGTCTTTCAATCTGCAGCAATACTTTCATTTAATTCCTTAACCCCCCTCAGCTGCTGTTAAATTAAAAAAAAACATGATGGAAACAAACATCATCAACTCAAATCCCATGAATCCCAAATTTTAATGTTAATAGCTTGTCTATTAATTATATTCATTTTATTTCTATTTATTAAAATTGCCTCCTTAATCTTTCTTTTATTATGGTTTTTCTCTTCATAAAAAATCTTAACACTTTCAATATCAAATATGAAGTTATATTTACATGTCAATAAACACCACATGACCACCACTTCTTATGCTTGTGTATAACTGTTTTAAAACAGGCAAAACTTACTATACGTATTGCCACACACAGCAAGCTAGAGCAATCAATGGATGCCAGAAGGCTTGTGCATAAAATCCTTATCTAGTGCCTACTCATCCAATATCCCCAGACTATTATTATTCTTATTTTTCACATGCTAGTATAACAATTCATGCTCCTTTAATCTTTTCTCAACACTGCACCTTGATTCATCTATATATGTTAATATACATCCACAAAAAATTTGATACACATTACTTTTTTGCTTGACAAATATGACACTTTTAGAATTCATACCTGTCAAGCAAAAAAGTAATGTTGTGTATCAGTTTTTTGTGAATGTATGTTATCATATATGGGTGAATTGAGGGTGCTGTATTGAAAAAGATTCATGAATACAAATGATACAAGAGTGTAAAAATTAAAAATAATAATGATCTAATTGCAACTTTAGTTTTCTTGAATCATGAAATGACATGTAAATATAAATTTAAGTTTGATCTTGAAAGTGTTAAGATTAACATCACATGATCACTATTTCTTATGCTTCTCAGATCCAAGGCTCCTCACTCATGAAGGCCATAAGCCAGAAATAGTCTGGGGATATTGGAAGAATATGCATTAGATGGGGATTTTATGCACAACCTTCTGGCATCCATTGATTACTCTGGTTGGCACTACTGTATGGAGAATGGGGCATGGAAAATTAAGTGACTAACAGGTTTATCTGGGCATAATTGGTCAGATATTCTTGACTTCGTTTAAGGAAAAGCCACAGTACATCACACCACATCACATCCCGTTTTAATAAGTGTTAAGATTCTTCATGAAGAGAGAAACCATAATAAAAGAAAAATTAAGAAGGCAATTTTAATAAACAGAAATAAAATGAATGTAATTAATAGACAAAAAGCTAACGTTAAAATTCGGGATTCATTAAATTTGAATTGATGGCGTTTGCTTCTGCTTTTTTAAAAATTTAATGGCAGTTGAATAGTGTTAAGGAATTAATCTATGTCTGTAGATTGAATGATTGTATATAATAGTTAATTACCATTATATTGTTATAACAATTGTTTTTAATTAACGGACATTTTATTTGTATTATATATATGAAATTAGGTTTAATTATATATATATGAAGTGAGTGTTTTTCTTGGAAAGTGAAGTGGGTGTTTTGAAATGCATCCATAGTGAGAGAGGTTGTTCTGATTTCTGCACTGATGAATGGTTGAGATATCGTAGAGCTCAACTGAAAGACGTACTGATAAAAAAAAAAAAAAACTTGAAATCTATACAGTGCATGGTTTGTTTAATATTAAATACAAATTTTGACATGTTTTTTTAAATACTTGTGCATATGCTGTTAAATTAATGACATCACAAGACAGAAAGTTGTATAAATGTGTTCTATTTTTAGAACAAAATTCGATCTCTTTTTTAATTAAACTGAAAATGTATTAAATAAATGCAGTCTTTTAGTTCTCATGTTTTATTAACGTAAAATGTAATATAGAGGGCGCTAAATTGCAACCCGCCGACCAAGCTATTACTTGTATAGTTTTTTTTAATCCGGAACACGGATAAATTCCTAAATAAAGAAATAGAGATATTTTTAAAAAAATATTTCTATATGTGCGATGTATTTTATATTAATAGTTTTTTTATCTATTCCTGTATCAAGATTCACTTTTAATTCTTTAATATTTTGAATAAAATATCTGTAATAAAACCTGTCTCTAAAACTAAACCACCGATGCTCTCAGAAAACATCACGGAAATCAATTTCCTTTATAACATCCTCTAAATATGTTCTTGAATTTTTCCAAAAATTTTAAAGATGTTTTTTTGGTGTTTAAGCTGTTACCTTTGTTTTATTTTTTCTACTTTCTAAGTTATTAAAATTAAAAAGGGGATATGCGCCGTGTATTTTAAGAAAGAAAAAAAACAATCATTGTAGACTATTTTATAAAGGAATATAAAAATAAAGCCTTATATCTATGAGAGACTATATGCATTTTATGGTGTTAAGTCTAGCTCCAAATTTATCAAGCTTTTTTTACACGATGTTATCGTGTCTTGTTAATTCATTTTCAGTCTCATCAACTATCAATATATCACCTAAATATGGTATAACTCCTTATAATCCTTTCAGTAGACTGTCCATTTTAGTTTGAAAGACATTAGGATCTATTGTTATACCATAAGACAATCTGTTAAACAATTCTAGGTGTGCATTTATGGTTAGCTATTTGGAAGTTCTCACCATCACGGATATTTGGTAGAACACAGATTGTAAATCTATTTTGGCAAAATGAAAAGCCTTTTGTAAAGAAACTAATAATTCTCTAAAGATTGGTACTGGATACAGTCCTTTATTTATATTTTTATGCTCTACAACACAATAGTCACCATATAGCCATACATTGCTATCCAGTTTTAGAATTTTTTTCTATGGGGGTTGCCCAATGTGACTCTTCCGTAGGTGAATTTATACCTCTTTTGACAGGGTTTTCAGCATTTCTTTAACTGTTTTGAGAGTGAATGGTATGTTTCAAAGCCTATAGATGACTGCCTGTACATTGATAATTAGCTCTATATTTACGGGTAGCATTTTCAATTCTGATGGACTAGATTTGAACAACTGAGGAAATTTGTTTTATATATCAGATTCTATTTTCCTCCTTTGACAATTTTAAGTCTTATTCTAAGAATCTTAAATTAATTATGCCCAATATTGATCTCAAATCCTTTGATACAATGTACAGCTGACAATTTTTATTTCTCTTATTGACTTCTAATGGTATTGTCACTATCCCTTTGATGTCAAGGTAATTTCTATTCACATCTGTAGCAACCATGTCCATTTTATTAATTGGTATATGATTTTTTCATCTTTTTTTAACAGCAAACCAATATATTTATGAGAGATGAGAATTATGCCTGCAGCATTATCTGTTTCTATTCTGATAATATCATTGCAGATTTTCACATTCAAAAGCTAAACATTAAATTTTCTTTTATTTTTTTAACATTAGTTTGGCTTTTATAATATTTTTCTAAAAATTAATTATTCACTGGTAATTCCACTTCGGTCTTTTTCGGTTTGCTTTTACAAACTTTAGATAAATGACTTTTTAGTTCACAATTACAGCATTTTTCATGTTTAAATGTGTTCTTTACCGCTACAGCAATAACAAATGTAGTTATCTTTCATAGTATATTTGTTATCTTTGCTTGCATCTTGTTTATTGATGTATTAGGTTTCATAACATTCCCTGTATTTTGGAAATCTGACACATTTTCAAGAAAAATCTCGAATTCTATTCCTCTTTTTATAGTACATATATATGTGGTGCACACTCATTTAACAGTACTTGCCTGAGTTTATTATCTTGCATACCCATAGTACACAGTATAGTAACATATTATCTAGCTTATTCTTGAAATTATTCCTTCACTAGCTCATGCAGACTTATATTATACCTGTATGTTTTCTCTTAAATGGTTGGAGTTTATTTTGGAAGAATAAACATGTCAAGTATCTTGACATCTTTGGTTTGAAGGGAATATTAAGCTTTTATACCCATTCTTTATTCAGGGCATCATCAGCTGCTTTCAGGTCACACAGACAGTTGGCAATTAGCAGCATGTCCTATCATGACATTCACATTATATCAATTTTTTAATTTATTATTCACAATATTATCAGAGAAGATGGTTTGAACTTGGAGAGACCTTCATCTTGCAGTGGATTCATAATGGTTGATGATGTCCTTTCAACATGGTCTACATATATCTGCTATGTGACTGTGTTATTTATGTCAAATGAAGCTCTGTCATCTATCTTTGTTATTCCTCTCTACTCTATTATAACCCAGATCTCAACTGCTAATTTCCATGATGATTTTGCAGTTTGTTTTTAAGTGCTTCTGATACATGTCTTTGAATTGTTGACTGTGCCAAGCTTATGTATATAGCAAGATGACTTTAGCCAGCTGTATACACATTTACTTATTTTTAGAAAACAAATACACAAATCAAAAGTTTATATTTAATAACAAGAGTTTATTTACTCTGAATGTAAATGTGTAATGAATTCATAGAAATATTGGTAATTCAACTAGCTGGTTACTGGTTGGATTAACATGAATCAAACTTGCAGATAAAAATAGGGGAAGCTTCTTGCACATTTTTATTACTTTACTATCTTGTACACTTCTCTGTATTAATCTATGCACACATAGATCACATAGTGTGTCACTATACTGCTTTACTACCCTTAACTGCTTGCTGCACATGGCATTTCTCAAACAGTATTGCACTTGCCATGTAATATACTGAACTGGGTTCAGATCTGTATAACAATACAAACAAATTATCTTGGATTGAAAGCATCATTGTGTTTTCATTATGGGCTCGTAACTTTATAGTTAACTAAAAATATAAAAGGTGGTGCTGAAGTGTTGTATGAGATCCAAAGATCTAGGTGAAGAGCTCTCTTGTACAAGGCTTTTTACTTATGAAAACCACAGTCTAGAAATTAGTCTGGGAGGATATTGTATAGTAGACATTAGACAGAGATTTTGATGTACAAACCCTTTGTTATCTATTGACTACTATAGTGTGCAGTAGGTGGTATTTTTGTATGGGGAAGAGTTGCTATTATTTTCTGAATTGCCAAGTATTTTAAGTGAAGAGGTACTATATGCATTTAAATCTATGAAGAAGGGGAAATCTCTGAGAGATGATTAAATTATTATTGATATTTTTAAAAAAGTAGGTAAAGAAAGAAAAATTGTTGGAAAAATTATATACCAAATGTCTAAATGATAAAGATGTACCAGATGATTGCAAGAGTATGCTGATATTTAATGAAGATGATATAATAAAATTAACAGTGTGTGAAGCACTAGAGAGAGACACTATAATGAGTACAGTTACAAGGCTATAAAACAATCAGCAGCGTAGCACTGTCAAGGTTTAGTTGCCTCATATTCATAGCAATAATAATAAATAGTGCAGAAAGAATGTTCATGACGATATGCAAAATACATGCAAATTCTCTACATAGCCCAGCATTTGGAGATATAGAGCAGGTGTCATGTCTGTTGATGGAGTTGTTATTACCAATAATGAAATATGCCTCTAATTTTTCACCTGCAATCATTTTTCTCTATGCACACTATTTTTGGGTTAGATGGTTCAGATGTATGACCGGTCTTCTTTGAATGTTCTAAAAATGTTGATGAGTTGTCATTATTTTTCTGTGCTCTATTATATGTGTATCTATGTTGAGCAGTTCTGTTAATTATACTGGCTTTGATCTCACCATAGTAAATGGCTTGGCATCCAGGTTGAGGGCATGAGATGCTATAAACGACATGGGGGGTTTGAGTATGATCAATTTTGTCTTTGAAGTTGTTAATAAGGTGATTAGTGCATGGGGGTGTACGAAAACTGATTTTAAATTTGTTAGATAAGGCTAATAAATATTAGAAATTACTGATTTACCAGTCTTTTATCAGTGCTATGCAAAATCTTTACCAAGATAATTATGACTCATCTATAGCAAATTTTGAATTCTAATCAGCCAAAAAAAATAAGCTGAATTTAAAAATGGATTTGGCATAGTTTATAAGATCCAAGTATTGAGTTAGGTTTTAAGGCCTGTGACTGTCATCTGCCATTGTGTTTGAATTTGTAGATTATAAAAAGATATTTGATTTTGAAAGAATTTCCATGGTGATTAAAGCTTTGGATTATCAAGATATAAACTCAGATATTTTTTTATTCTGAAAGATAGACATTAAAATGCAACAGCCATAATCAGATATGAAAATTGTAAAAAGATTAACATTGAGAAGGCTGTATGACAAGATAATGCTATATTTGCAAAATTCTTTACAGGAGTTTACAAAAAACAGTTTGTGCATTAAAATGAGAAGGTTAGAGAGTGAGAGTAAATAGAGATTATTTAAATCATTTTATAGGGGATTTGAACTCAGACTTTCACATGACCCTCAATTATCCATGTTATCCCCTACTGCAGACACACTATTGTAATATAAGCTGAGCATTCATTGTACATATGTGTGGAGATGATAATCTGGACCAACTGATGAATGCTGGTTTAGCACAAAATACCTATATTGGTGATTTTTTATCTTTTTGACATTATGTGATTAACTGGGTCAGGAGTATAAGATAGAATGAATAGTTGAGGGTCATGTGAAAGTCTGAGTTCAACCCCCTATATATTACATATTGGAGTGCAGGTATGAAAAAAGCCTGTACTGTAGAAAAAATTCATATATTAAATCATTTTGTAGATTATGTAGCTATTTTTGTACATAATGCTTCAAAGCTTTAGAAAATGTTGCAAGCAAGTAGTTGGTTGCAGATGGTTGTGGGTTCGCGTCCCGGCCGATGCTATGACATATGAGGAAAAAAAAAGGATTAAAAATAAATAGAAAGAGAGTAAAATAATATTCCAATGGATTGTCTCAAAAAAAGAAAATACAGATTGACAATTATGAACTCGAAAAAGTTAACTACAAATACCTTGGTCAAATTAATTAATACAGAGAAAAATACAATGAATGAAGTAATTGGAGTGCTTTTGGTGAAAATAACTTAGTATTAGAAGCAAATATGCCTGATATGTTTGAAAGGGAAAATTTTTGAATAGCAGTTTATCAGTTCTTATTTATCGATCCAAAATTTTTTGCAAGCAACAAAATGAAGGAGGGAAAATAATCACGTTAGATAATTTTTTTATGTTAAACAAAGTTTAGGTCAGCTTCCCCTCCATAGTGACTTGATATTGATCATCACCACTATGATATGGAATAAGATAAGATTTTTGATATTATTCCATATTAAGCACATACACTTACTACAGGACAGAGTTCATGTTATTTTTTTTATTATTACTGGTAACTAATAATTGTTTAAATTTATTTTTTCTGTATTAAGCAAAACACCCTCACAGGTTTGGTATGGGATATTTATGGATAGTAAACTTTCTAGAACTACTGTGCTATTATTTTTGGTTGTTTTGTATATATAAAGTTTTTATTATTCAGAAATGGATGTGAGGCATATGCTTTTCCTGCCACTTGTGATGATCGTATTTATTCGGTAGGTGCAGAGTTTTACCGTATATCGTATGCTTTGTATATTTGTTGATTGTTCATAAATAAATGTAATGCAGATATTATTCTTGCCACTTACCTAATTATTATCATTACAGTTCCTAAGTTTTGGTCACTAATGCCAGTTTGGTGCATAGTTCCTACCCTAATATTTGGCGATATTTATTACATTAGTATTAAACCAGACATTAAAGATGTCTGGTCCACATGATATTTTGTTTCCCTGATTTAAGTCACTTAGTATTGGTTTTCAAAGCACTACAGCCTGAAAGATTTTTGTTATTCTAATTCTTTTAATAGTATACTTTATAAATGATTTTTAGCATATACTAAAGCATGTAAGATTACTAAGTCTTAAAATTGGATATACTAATAAATATTAGTACTTACAGTTAATCTGTGCAGCAATCCTGGATCTACCCAGGGATTATTAAGATGCAAAGGGCCTTATATTGTCCATACATAATAATGAGGCAACGAATATCTAATGATATGAATTTTTCATCAAACTAGCTAGGTCAGTTAAGTAAAACAACGGATCATTAAGTATTGTTATTCTAAAATCAATCCAGGGGAAAAGATCAATAGACTGATATTTCCCCGAGGATTTCTATCAATTGTATTATTATTTGTTTTGTGATTATTTATATACGTAAATAAATCTTAATTTCTCATTATTCTATTATTTGTCATTTATTACAATCAATAATGGTAATTAAAATATAATAAGAATTTTATTCGCCTAACTGAATCTAGCTGGATTGAAAAAAAAAAAACGTTTTTAGATCATGTGACGTCAGAATTGTGAACTGCATGCAAATTACCCTCATGCAATTTTCATGTTAGCTGGGCATTTTGGACCATTCCAGTATATTATGCATTCTTTTTTTGAAAAAAAAAATTAAAAAGTTGAAATGGGCTTAAAAAATACATCATAGCTGGATTATATTTTAAATAACGGAAAATTTGTATTAAGAGACTATAATGTATTTAATAGATTCAACGCAAGAAATGATGGATGATTACTGAGATGTAAATTTGCATATCATTTTAATATTTATAGGCCTCATGATGGCTCAGACTTGAACGAGATAAATAATAATATACACGGCGTCAGAAATTTATCAGTATATTTTTCATCAAGAGCATTAAAATGGTATGACAATGAGTTAATAATATTATAAAATATATAATTGAGAATTGACAAGGAATCTTAAAAGTATAACAACAACTTGATATCTGAAGAAAAGTTGTTTCAGCAATAAGAACAAAATCTGGAACTATTACTAAAAATAAGGGTAACGAATGGGCAGAGTTCCACAAAGAACTATATAAAGATAACAAAAAAAATATAAAATATTAATTACAATTACAGCTACAGTTTTGAAATTTCAAATATTGTTAAAGAAAAAGAGAAACATTCAATAAATTTTGAAATGAAAAAGCTCCATGAAATAGTGAAATTATTATTAACTTATTATACCGAATAATTAAATAATAAAGATGTAACATGTAACTGAAAAAAAACAAAAAACATGGTGATAATGATATGAAAGGAAATGCTAAAAAATATATTAGGTACTATAAATCTATCAGTTTCACACAAGATCATTATTAAGATTATTAAAATTCATTTGCAAAGAATTTTGGAATGAAACTAATCGAGCCAACAGGCTGGATTCAAAATTGATTTCAATACAGTCAGTCATATGTAAGTATTGAGAGGAGTTTTAGAAAAGAACTAATGGATATTAAAACAGGAAAACTCTCCATACAGTATTGCCACTCAGTGCAAGACAGAGTAATCAATGGATACCAGAAGGCTTGTGCATAAAATCCCCATCTAGTGCCTACTCATCCAATACCCCCAGACTAGTTTCTGGCTTGTGCCCTTCATCAGTGAGAAGCCTTGGATCTGAGAGCACTGCACCTAGATCTTAGGATCTAATGCAATTCTCCAGCAGCCACCTTTTATCTCTACTTAACTACAAAACTATGAGTCTTAAATTGAAAAGACAATAATATTTTCAATCCAAGTTCATTAGCTTATATAGTCATATAGGTATGAACTCAGTTCAGTACCTATACATTTTAGTGTCTTTGGTTCTTTAATAACCATAGCCACCACTATCCTATTAGGCAATTCTGTATGGAGAGTTTTTCCTGTTTTAATAGCAGTTATAAGCAAGCATAAGAAATGGTGATCATGTGATGTTTATTGGCTTAAAACTAATGAATATGAATTATCATTATGTTTTGGATTAGAGATTATGAAAAATCATTTGGTTCTATAACTACTTTCATGGATTATGAAGATATAGACCACGGATACAGTCATATTCTAAAAAATATCAAAATTCAGCAACACAGATTAGATTTCATCATTAAATTAAGATCAACAACAATAAATGGATAATTTTACATATTTAAAACTTTTTAAAGTAGTTTTATAAGAAATATGGGAAGCAAAATAAATAAAAATGGAGATTATTTAAGTCATTCAGATTTTGTAGGCGATGTGGTTGTTTTTGTGAATAATGCTTCATAGCTTTAAAATATTACAAGTTATCAGATGAAATAAGAAAAATAGAACTAAAAATAAATGCTAGAAATATTAAATTAATATGCAGGGAATTTTTACAAAAAGAGAAATTAGATATTTATTTTATATAATGCGATGTTTTTGAATTGTAATAAACTAATAATCAGCTTTTTAAACTAATGCACATGTGCTTTGTGGATCTTAACAATAAATGAATACTCTCATTTTCCAATACAAGATAAAGTCTTTGTGAAAGAATAGAATGAATCCACCTATTCTTTCAACCCAAACGTTTAAGTATGGGCAAATCTTAAGTACTGGAAATGAGAGCATGAAACAATAGGTGGATTCATTCTATTCTTTCGCAAAGACTTTATCTTGTATTGGAAAATGAGAATATTCATTTATTGTTAAGATCCAGAAAGCGCATATGCATTAGCTTAAAAAGCTGATTATTAGTTTATTACAATTCAAAAACATCACGCTATATAAAATAAATATCTCATTTACATATGTTTAATTTCATTTAAGAATGACCTACGTAAATTCTAGTAAATTTCGCAGGCATCATTCATTCAGACATAGTAAAAGTAATTTAAAGTGATTGTTTAATATCTTCAAGCTCTCATTTCCAGTACTTAAGATTTGCCCATACTTAAACGTTTGGGTTGAAAGAATAGGTGAATTCATTCTATTCTTTCACAAAGACTTTATTTTGTATTGGAAAAGGAGAGTATTCATTTATTGTTAAGATCCACAAAGTGCATGTGCACTAGCTTAAAAAGCTGATTATTAGTTTATTAAAAAAGAAATTGAAAAATTAGAAGAAGATAAAAATTACAAATATTTTAATCTTACTATTAACACAAAGAGAAATGTAATGGATGAAATTAATCATAGAATTATACATAAATGAAGTCCTTTTATTAGAAATAATTTAATATTAAAAAAAATATACCTATGCGTATGAAAAGAAAGGTTTTAATGAATGCATTTCATTAATAATTACTTATTGATCTGAGATCTTGATGCTTAATAGAAGATCAAAACAAAGCCTTCAGATTGCATAATACAGTATGGACAGGTTTATGTTGGAAGTAGCTAGAAGATTGAATGTAAAATGTGTGAATGACATAACAAACCAGTGTTACCGATATCGTTGAAAAAATTATGAAGCTGAAATGGTGGTGGACTAGAAGTGATATTAGATGGACAGATGCAGTCTTAAACTGTATTCCAACAAGTCTTTAAAAAACCTAAAGATGACCATAGATAAGATGAATAAATAAGATAAGAAAGTTTTTGGGGTGACATGGGAAAACTATGAATCTGGGAATTTAGGCTTTCGTCCTGCACGTATAATGTCAATGAAATGAGAGTGTAAAATCATTTATAGCAATTTATGTATTATATTTATAAGATGGATGAATATCCAGTGTTATAACTATTAAACCAGCAAGCATCACATGATCACATCTCCAATAGTAGCATCCATTGATTACTCTGTTTAGCACAGGTGGCACTACTATATGGAGTTTTGCTTTGCTTTGTTATAACTATTACAAGGAGAAAGTGAAATTTTTTTTTAAAACTCTTTTTTAAAAAATAAATTAATTAATAATTAAAAAAATATACTCCAAAAACTGAAATACTAAAATAGTAAATAACATTTACATATAATTGGAAAGTTACTATCTAAACACAGTATAGTAATTCTAAATATTTATAGACAAATTAGTTATTTTTTTTTAGCTATTTTATTTTAACAAATTAAAAAATGCAATTTAAGATTCTGGAATGTGTATATCAACATTATTAATCTTAAAAGAACTTTGAGACTTATCAAAAACTCTTGAAGCGTTACAGCCATGAGTGCGAGAAAAATACATGCCTAATTAATTACTTATTTATTTATATATATACGCAATAACACAGACACACACATACACAGACAGTTGAATAAATTTCTAAATAAGAAGTAAAAATCTAGATGTTTTCCATTATACACACATATATAAAATTAAGATCGTTAAGCTCCTATTCCAATTAATTATTTAAAAATTAAATTAAACATGATTTTACAAATAATCGTTTTGTACTTTACTGATGTTAATTCACATTTTGCTCTATAGATGGCGAATTCTTACATCTTAAATGATTGTCTTAGAATTGTTGAGTGTTATAGTGATAAGGAATGGGATAGAAGAATAGATGCATTAATAAAGAATAGAGAGTTGGAGAGATGGAGAACTAGCATGGAGAGTAAAAAGAGTTTAAATAAATATATATAGAAGTAAACGGAATATTGGGTGCGAGTTAATTTATAATAATAGCAAGGAAAGTAGTTTGCTGTTTAAGGCTCGAACGGGATCTTTAGCAACAGGAGATTATACACATAAATGGAAAAAGGTGGGTGATTTAGTCTGCAATTTGTATAAGGAAAGCATAGAAAATATTAGGCATATGTTAATTGAATGTAAATGTCTGAAAGCAGAAAGGGAAGAAATAATGTGGAAGAATAAATATAAGCAAAGTGATTATACAGAAAGTGGGTTATTGATTTTTATGCTGGGTTTGGGAAAAGGTAAGGGGGATTTAGATATAAAGGCTATGGAGTTGACAAAGAATATGTCATGATGTGGGATGGAGCAGGATATGGTAAAACGTAGGGCAGGGAATGGAAAGGAAGGTAAAATGGATAACAGATTTCTCTGGGCATAGTTGCTGAAAGATTCCTGACTCCGTATAAGGAAAAGTCACAGTGCATCACATCATATCAAAAAATATTGAGAAATCATGGGAAATATGTGAGAAATGTTTTAAAAGAAACTAAAATAATGGACAATAATAAGATTTCATATTAATGGAGAAGTGTAAAAATTAAATTATATAAAAAAGGGAAAAGATTTCAATCACTAGCTAATTGTAAACTCTCATAGTTCATAAAATATCTAACTATATATTAATAGATATAATTAGAATGAAAGAATATAAGTACATGGAATTCGTTTAGGAGGCAAATAATAATAACTTATTAATTGTTATTAAACAAGGCAAAACTCTCCATACAGTAGTGCCACCGTGTGCCAACCAGAGTAATCAATGGATTTGGCACAGGGTGGCACTATTATATGGAGAGTTTTGCCTTTTTTAATAACATTTATGTGCTAGTATAAGAGATGGTGATCATGTGATGTTTAGTGGTTTATTAACTGTTATTTAATTGACTGAAAGGTTTTATAGAGAAATATCACTTATAAATAGCATTTTCAGATGAAGAAAAAGTTTATATGGGGGATAAAAACAGATTGTAGAGTATTTTTAAAAGTATAAGCTTGAAATTGCTAAGATGATCAAAGATCTTCACAAAAACAATTTTTGAATATACCAGCAAGTGAATTAAATGTAGAACTGAGTTGAAACAAGAATGTTTATTATCATATTTATTATTTGCACATCAGGAAGCAGGTGAATGCATATTAAGGCAATTTCTTTTTTTTTTACATATATATATATATATTTGCAAACAATATAAAAGACATGGAACTGCATATAGAGAAATCAGCTCATAGAGAGAGAAAAAATAAAACTTGAAAAATCTAAAATAATAATACTTACTTGAAAACGTTAAACTGAAAAATTGAAAATGGGGGGGGGGGTAGTTGTTTAGAGTATGTGGAAGAATATAGATATTCAAATACTCTGTTAAATAAAAATAAATAAAAAGAGGTGACACAAATAGCTGGGAAAAGAGATAATATAAAAATCAAAAGTAAAACAGGATTAATTAAAATATCATGTTATTTTTAAATGTATAATAAATATGAGGAAGGTAAAATAATTTGGGAGGAGTAAGATTACCTGATTTAAAATTTGGAAATAAAATTTTATGTATTGACCACAAGATTCTGAAATTTTTAGATAGAATTCAAAAAGAAGGAATATATAAAAAACAATAAGTTGTGCTAATTGCTCTAATAAGCTTTATTAATAAATTCCAGCAAGAGAAAACATTTTAAAATCTTTATCTAAAAACCACACCTAACCTCAGACCAAAGGTTTCATACTTTAGCACTCCTCAGTGATGCACTAGTCTGAAATTATCCTAGTGCCTCACTGAGGAGTACCAAAGAATGAAACCTTTGGTCTGAGGTTAGGGTGTGGTTTCTAGATAGTCTGAACTACCCTAGCATCTCACTGAGGAGTGCCAAAGCGTGAAACCTTTAGTCTGAGGTTAGGGTGTGGTTTCTAGATAGAGATTTTAAAGTGCTTTTTCTTGTTGGATTCATCAATAAAGCTTGTTAGAGCAATTAGTACAGCTCATTGTTTTTTATTTACAAGCTTAAAAAGATTAGGTCATGTGATATATGACTTCGATTTTTATTGAAGGAATATATACACTGAATAATAAATTATAAACAGAAATGAGATTATTTAAAAAGTGGGGTGAATTTCTCTTGTTTTTAATGCTTGGAAGATCATATTATATGAATTTTAAATTAGTAAAAATATAAAATAATTGCAAGGATAATTCAACAAACATGTTAGACTAGAAATATATTACAAGTCATAAAGTTAATAAATAAATAAAATTATTTCTATGTATTTGTATAAGAAACGAAATACATGTATAGAGAATACATTACAAGTGCATACTTATTTATGGCTGGGAAAAGAGATAGGTTAGTTAAAGAAGTGTTGTTGTTTAAAATTAATAATAAAAATGTTTAGAGATGTATAAGAGTACAAATATATAAGATATGAAAGAATGCAAGACAATAATAGAGAGAGCTTGTTTCTTGATGCAAGGCAGATGTTTTAAATATCAAGAAAAGGATGCAGAAATGAAATAAAAAATTAAACTGTACCTGTGATTTATAAAAAGATGAGAAGAAGATTTTTAATATATTTATTTTTGGAATATAACATGTTGAAAAACAATCAGAAAAATATATAGATAATGAAGAGAATAAAAGAGATTTTCTGATTCATTATTTAAGTCTTTATAAAGAATTGAAAACACGAGAATAAAATATTAGAATTAATAAAACAGCTTATTAAAATGCAATAAAAGAAAAAAACAAAAGAGATAGTTTTGGTGTTGGAAAAATAATTTTGAGGTTTTTCATTGAAAGGAGATACTGGGGAAGGATGTGCGTGTGTGAAATTAGCTGGCTTTGTTTCTAATTATATAGGTTTTTAAAAGAGTGGGGATATTTATTTTAGCTAACAGTATTTCTGGATATATTATATATGCTTAGAAACTTCCAACTTTACCTAAGAATAAGTCATTTCATATTGCATATAAAAGTGGTGAAAGGCATTTCAAAAGAATATAAGGAAAGCAAAAATGTTATGCAATTTTGAAAAATGGGGTTAAAAATACTAATATAGTATTAAAACAAAATTTATATTGAAGCTGACAATATCTATGATTACAGCAGAGAGAATAAATTATTATTTAAATTGAGAGAAAAAATTCTAAAGACAAAAAAGAACTTAATAAAACATGGAGAAAAGATTTAAATTTGTTATGTGATATATTCTATTAAGGATTTTTAAAAAAATCCGAAAATATTGTACATGTAATATTAGAATGTAGCAGTTTAAAAAAAAATGGAATTATATACATATAAGAATTATAATAATAATAAATGATTTCTTATTTTTTTAGTATAAGTGAGAAATAGTGGACACTAAAAATAAAATAATAGAAAAAAATCAAAATTTATATATATATTGGTACTTATGTACTATTGCTGCAACAAAGAGAAGATATGAGGCCTTTTCACATTGGTATCAATACACTGGTATTTTGAAGTGTTGATATTTTGGCAACCATTTACAAATTTATCAAACATTACAAAGTTATCAACGCATTGATACAAATGTGAAAAGCTCTCCTGTCTTCTCTTCATTGCAGGAATAGTATGCAGATATATATATATTTTAACGGTCAATGAAAAAGGGCCTTTAACGTATCCACCATACACGGGCGCCATCTAGGCATTTGAACCTAGAAAAATTTATATAGTAGGCAGATACATAAGTTAAGATTAAAAAAAAGTTTTATATATATATTATTCTGACCATTTGCCCAATGTCACTAGTTCATAGAGTAGCAGAGATCTAAACATTAATATTTAAAACAATAAAATAAAAAAGCCACTGTCCGTAATTAACACACAAATAGATTTTATT
This sequence comes from Epiperipatus broadwayi, assembly GCA_028023455.1. NCBI lineage: Eukaryota > Metazoa > Onychophora > Udeonychophora > Euonychophora > Peripatidae > Epiperipatus > Epiperipatus broadwayi. Next base: position 600,931 of record JAQFVV010006553.1, on the reverse strand, counting down.
GACGCACATTTAAAATTGAGGAATAAATTTAATTTTTAGATTTTAACATTAATAATTTTTTTAATTTTAAATTCACATTTACTATTTAAATAGACCACACAGATGGATATTTAAATTTTATTTACTTTAGCATGTCGAGCATAGATAGTCTACATAGATTTTTTTCCACTTAAAACTTATCAAAACATTCATTCAATCTCAGACTAAAAGTTCGTAGCCAACCCAATATCAGCTTCCAGATATATATTTTCAACTAATGTAATATGAAGATACCAGCATAAAACCATGCCGACAGGAATGTGCATCTGACAGCGTGATATTATTTGAAGGACATGATCCATGTCCAGAACAGGAAAGTGCATCTGCCTGACTAAGGAATCATGTATATAATTATTTTTGAAGAGTGCTACATATGGGGGAGAGCGGTCTTTCTGATGTCTTATAAATCCCTGTCCATAGAGCTAGGGGGGTCAATGGCGCAGGAAGTACATCTGCGACCATTTCAACAATATGACTGCCTCTTTGGGGTCATGCATTCAGTTGGGCATGTTGCCCTGTATGCTAAACATGCTTCACATTACATTAATATAAACACCCATATATCCCTCCACCAGCATTGCCCTAACTACAAAACAAATAGCCTGAAATTAAAATCCCTTAAATTAAACATAAACGAATTTAAACAGTTATTAATCTTTATCCATGCAGCTATCTACACCCAACTTTAATTTAATACATTTTATTTAACAGATAGAAATAAATAACCTAATTAAATACAAACATAAATAATTAAATTAAAAAAATGGAATTGATTGAAATAGCAAACGTATATAAAAACAAATATTTATAATTGATTTAGATTTCTATTATTGATCAGATAAGAGTACATTCATTTATATTACTCTCTTTTTTTGGATTGATTACTTATTGACATTATACGGTAATTATTTAAAAGAAAGTTCAATTGGTAAAAGTTTATACTTTACGGATTCTGCAGATTTTGAGGTTCATCTTCATGATCACTTATGTAGATTGTTGGTTCTTTCTTTTTAAAAACGAAGCTGCTACTTGCCATTTCTTTTTGGTCCCTAACTGTCATAGGGAGGTCTCAGCTGGTTGTCTGAAGATTAAATTTATTGCAGACTTCCACATCGTGAAAATCTGCAATATAGCTAGTTATAATGACATATTCATAGTCAGCTCTCAAATAACAATTATAATAATAATTTGGCTTTTATATTTTTATTAGTCTCTTATCATCCAATCTTTGGATTCAACCGGCAAGACGTCACTAATTCTCTGGTGTTTCAATTACGGTCCGTGCTGACATTTCTGGTGTTTGCATTGGTCATTTAATTTCTTTGTACTCTCTTATCTGACCCTTTAACTTATTTTAAATGCCTCAAGGGCCAGCTTGCTTTTGAACAATCATTTAATTAATAAGACAATCATTTCCATTTTCTAAGATTATAGAAATCAACATTATTTCTATTTCCAAAAATATCAAATCTTTATATCTTTACTTTTTTTACAAAAAAAAAAAATACTTTCAAATATTTTTATTTTTTTAAAATAGTTTTTAAAGTTGTCCATCATGCGATCTATATATACGTTAAACAGTTTTTAAATTTCAGTTTTTAAGTTAAGTTTTTTTTCTTTTTAATAAATCAATTTTTATTTATGATCCTTTTTATTTTAATTTTAAAATAATGTAATGGAATATTATATTCCATTACATATCAGTAAACTTCATCAAAAAACAAAAACATTAAAAAAAAAAAAGAATTTACTTAGTGTTAGTAATGACGTTACACAAATTGATTATACTAAATTTTTTTAAAAAGACAAAACTTTGGTTATTAATGAAAAGACATAACTTTGGTTAGTAATTACAAGCAAAAAAATGCTGACTATTTTTTCCTTTTCACCCCATCTGAGATTACAGCTCCTCCATCAAGAGTTCCCTTATCTCTACATTTCATTATTAACTTAGGCACGTCAAAGAAGTTACGTGATTTTAGACTTTTTTTTTTTTAAATTAAATTATGATTTATATTAATTATTACATTTTATTCCTCGCATTTATTTCTACATAAGCACAATTTTCTTACTGGCAGTACTTTTTACACAAAATTCAAGTTTATAACTTTATATAATACAAAAAAGATATTCTGATTTCAGAAAAAATATTACTGGCTTAATTTTCAAGGTACTCGAGGTTTATTAAATATCGGACTATAACATTACGTTAATACAAAAATATATACTTATTTCAAAAAAAATATTACTGGCTTCATAGGTACTCATGGTTTATTAATATCGGACTATAACATTACGTTAATACACAAATATATATACCCATTTTTAAAGAAAAATCTTACTGGCATGATTTATTTTTAAAATTCTCAGGGCACTCATGGTTTATTAAAGATTGTGCCACATTGGGAGTCCACTTTAACGGTCAATGAAAAAGGGACTTTAACGTATCCACCATACACGGGCGCCATCTAGGCATTTGAACCTAGAAAAATTTATATAGTAGGCAGATACGTAAGTTAAGATTCAAAAAAAAAGTTTTATATATATATATATTATTCTGACTGTTTGCCCAATGTCACTAGCTCATAGAGTAGCAGAGATCTAAACATTAATATTTAAAACAATAAAATAAAAAAGCCACTGTCCGTAATTAACACACAAATAGATTTTATTGACGCACATTTAAAATTGAGGAATAAATTTAATTTTTAGATTTTAACATTAATAATTTTTTAAATTTTAAATTCACATTTACTATTTAAATAGATTGCACAGATGGATATTTAAATTTTATTTACTTTAGCATGTCAAGCATAGATAGTCTACATAGATTTTTTTCCACTTAAAACTTATCAAAACATTCATTCAATCTCAGACTAAAAGTTTGTAGCCAACCCAATGTCAGCTTCCAGATATATATTTGCAACTAATGTAATATGAAGATGCTAGCATAAAACCATACCGACAGGAATGTGCATCTGACAGCGTGATATTATTTGAAGAAAATGATCCATGTTCAGAACAGGAAAGTGCATCTGCCTGACTAAGGAATCATGTATATAATTATTTTTAAAGAGTGCTATGTATGGAGGAGAGGGGTCTTTCTGCCATCTTATAAATCCCTGTCCATAGAGCTAGAAGGGGTCAATGGTGCAGGAAGTACATCTGCGACCATTTCAATGATATGACTGCCTCTTTGGGGTCATGCATTCAGTTGGGCACGTTGCCCTGTATGCTAAACATGCTTCACATTACATTAATATAAACACCCATATATCCCTCCACCAGCATTGCCCTAACTACCAAACAAATAGCCTGAAATTAAAATCCCTTAAATTAAACATAAACGAATTTAAACAGTTATTAATCTTTATCCATGCAGCTATCTACACCCAACTTTAATTTAATACATTTTATTTAACAGATAGAAATAAATAACCTAGTTAAATACAAACATAAATAATTAAATTAAAAAAATGGAAATGATTGAAATAGCAAACGTATATAAAAACAAATATTTATAATTGATTTAGAGTTCTATTCTTGGTCAGATAAGAGTACATTCATTTATATTACTTTTTTTTTGGATTGATTACTTATTGACATTATACGGTAATTATTTTAAAAAAAGATCAATTGGTAAAAGTTTATACTTTACGGATTCTGCAGATTTTGAGGTTCATCTTCGTGATCACTTATGTAGATTGTTGGTTCTTCCTTTTTAAAAATGAAGCTGCTACTTGCCATTCCTTTTTGGTCCCTAACTGTCATAGGGGGGTCTCAGCTGGTTGTCTGAAAATTAAATTTATTGCAGACTTCCACATCGTGAAAATCTGCAATATAGCTAGGTATAATGACATATTCATAGTCAGCTCTCAGATAACAATTATAATAATAATTTGGCTTTTATATTTTTATTAGTCTCTTATCATCCAATCTTTGGATTCAACCAGCAAGATGTCACTAATCCTCTGGTGTTTCAATTATGGTCCATGCTGACATTTCTGGTGTTTGCATTGGTCATTTAATTTTTTTGTACTCTCTTATCTGACCCTTTAACTTATTCTAAATGCCTCAAGGGCCAGCTTGCTTTTGAACAATCATTTAATTAATAAGACAATCATTTCCATTTTCTAAGATTATAGAAATCAACATTATTTCTATTTCCAAAAATATCAAATCTTTATATCTTTACTTTTTTTACAAAAAAAAAAAAAAATACTTTCAAATATTTTTATTTTTTTAAAATAGTTTTTAAAGTTGTCCATCATGCGATCTATATACACGTTAAACAGTTTTTAAATTTCAGTTTTTAAGTTAAGTTTTTTTTCTTTTTAATAAATCAATTTTTATTTATGATCTTTTATTTTAATTTTAAAATAATGTGACGGCATATTTTATTCCGTTACAATATATATATATATATGAAAAAATTATACTAGATATACATATACTTCTATGAAATCTACACATATGCAGATGATGCTTTGATGCTTAATTCAACCAATTTCAAAAAATGGGTAGAAATAATTTTTAAAAAACCCATACCAAAACATTACATATACTTACTGGCTATTAATAGAATATGTCATGTACTTGAAATAATGTGCAATTCTTCTTCATTCTTTTTTCAAAAACAAGATGGAGATTTATTCCTTGGAAATCCCCCTCCCCCATAGCATGGGATTGTGCAGTACATGGTTTAAATGGTATTTTACCACACAATGTAATTTTTCAAATCAACAATGTGTTTTATTTTTTTTAAAGGGAAAGAACAACAACAACAATAACGAAAGAAAAAAAAGAAAACAATACTAATAACAAAGTCAACATAGTAATTCCACAAGCAAATTAAAAAAAATAGTGAAAATTGCAGCATTTTGATGAGATGTTTTTTTATTTACACTGGGGGAAACATATTCTTTATGTTGTTTAGTATAGTAAAGAAGGAATCATCAACTCGGTGTAATCTATGCCACATAAATTCTGACAGGTAAGAATCCATATGTTGCCACGATGTCCCTCATTGCTGTTTATTACACCATTCGGCAGATCTCCATAGGCATTCAATGTTTTGGGTGTGAACCCTAGTTTTGGGATTCATGAAGTTGTATCTTTGGTTGATGCGATAATGGTTGTAACCAGCAGCTTTTAGTTCCTCCATTTTGTATGCCTTTGAGCAATCAGAGTAGACTGTTGTATCTTCTTTGACATTGTCTTTGATGGCTTCCATCATAGTTGCTGCACTCCTGTCTTTTACTCTGATGATGAAACATTCCTCTGTCTCCTGACATAACCCACTGAAGATTCACTGTTTGGGTAGAATTCTGCCTTGCTGGGATTTGCAATTAGAAAACAGACTTTTATCAATTTCCATGATTTTGTCTGGCCCTCCAATTTTCTGCATGGCTCATTGAAGCATGGCAATGGTGCAAACTTCTCTCATGTAATTGTTCCCATCTATGGTTGTTTTTTTGGATAAGCCGAGCTCATTTTTGCTCCATTCAATGGAAGTTAATTCTCGAGCCCAACTATAAATGAAACACATGGCAGTTAGGAAGGATATTTTAGAACCTTTCATCCACATTCCCTTATGAAGGGCTATTTTACTGTTACAACATGAAACATTGCAACACCATTGCATATTAGATTTATGAATGTACATAGTCATAGTGTGAACATTAGGACACATTTTGACTGATGAAAGGATGCCCTGCTCTTGAAAATAAACAATCATCTTCTTTTCACTACTAGGCAGCTTCCAAATGGTCATCATTTTAAGCAATAAATAAAGACTATTAACAATGCAATACCAAGCAAACTGGAAATTTAAGAACAAACTTTAAAGACGAAAAAAGTCCAAATGCAGAAGTAAACAACTAACTTGAAATTTAAGGTAAAAAATTAACAAAAAAACTTCAACAACCCTTTTTAAATGCAGCATTAAATAACAAGAAGAACAAGTAATTTGAAATTTTAACAAAGAACTTTTTAATGAGATAATGAGACAAAAAAGTTTTTAGACACCCGCTGAATTCAATAGTATATGCAACCAAAGTCTTTAAACGAATAGCTTTTGTTGTGGACACATTGTAAAACACATTTTTTTGCATATTTAAATCACAAGGTTTATTTGACATTCACAAGATTATTACTTTATTGGGTATTAATAACATGTTGATATGTTGTGGTGAAACTTTTTTATATCATAATTTCTGCAGACTAAGCGCTTTCAGAGTTTTGTTACTCCATAATCATAGCCTCTTTACATTATTAACATCACTGTATGCAAATGTCTGTAAAACTATCTCCTATATTATCCATTTTCTGGAAATGGCAAAACAAGTGTCTTTTCTATTTATTGCATTCATATCATTGGTGATAAAACAAACTTCCTTGATTTTCCTCTTGATGTTATACAGAACTGCCTTTTTTTGGTTATTACTCTTGTATATGTGTATTTGTGTTGAGCCAATCTATTGCCAATTGTGGCATGAGTTTCATCATAATAAACAGCATCACACCCCATTTGAGGGCACACAATTCTATATACTACCTGGGGAGTTGCTTCAATATTTCTTTTATCTTTGGTATTATTAATAAGCCTATTGGTGTTTGGAGGAGTTCTTTAGTAGTTTAAATTCTTTCTGTAAAGTTTTACAGAATATTTTGCCACTGCGGGTATATATAGAATAGTCAGATATTGTCTGTCTTCTTTTTTATGTTGCCGAAGTCTTTTATGAAAACCTTCAATCCTATTGGCTATTGTTCTGTGATTAAAACCCATGCTTATTAAATCCCAGATGTAGCTGGTGGTGTTTTTTTTTGTCCAACTCTTGCATAGATGGTGATTATGAAATAAGAAAGCAGATAGCTCTGCAAGTTTGCGTGATGTGGGGGATTTTGAGAGTGGAGGGAAGTAATCTCTAATGCACAAGGGCTTGATCATCATGGAATAGTTGAGTGCAGCATTCTCTCTATTGATTTTTAAATCAAGGTGCTTGACTACATTTTGCTCATCCTCATATGTACAATTAAAAATCAGGCTAGGCAGAGTGTGGAGTTCATGTAAAATATCTTCGGTTGTGTTTTCTGGTGCTGCTATAAATATGTCATCCACATATCTGAAAAGGTTTCCTATCATCTCTTCATTGCAGGAATAATACACAAGTACCTATATTTTATACTGGATGGTATATGATATTTATTCTCTAGTTAACCAAATAGATATGTACTCGTGGACAGAATAGAATGGATTAACTTTAATTATTAGTAGAAAAGGAGCAGACAATAATGTATACTATTTTGTTTATATTAAGTTAAAAAATAATTTTTAATTCTCTTCTTAGCCTACCCCAAGCATGGACAATCTTTATTAAACAATGGACCTCATGAGGCCACACTATTAAAAAAAGTCACAAAGATTGTTTTTATTACAAAATTTAATAAAATTATTTTTTAAATATTTTTTTATACAAGTTTTATGAAACGTGTTCCTATGCCAATATAATCATAAATTAAATGTGATTTACTCTTTGACCACAAGTGGCTTATATTTTTTCTAAATAGTCATCTTTTTTAAACAAATATTTGTATCAATTTTTTTCTAAACAATATTCTGAAAAGTACTCGAGTTCAAAGTCAAGCTATTATACTCCATAGATGAATTATTAGAAGCAACAGAAAGTTGTCCCAATAATAATTGACTCTTGAATTTAATAATTATGGAGATGTTTACTTTAAAGTTTGTAACAATGATATGAAAAAAAAATTGAAGAATCTAATTCAAATAGGAGGAAACTAGTAATTCTGGAGTCCCTGATCTCTAAGAAGCCAAATGCAGCCTAAGGTATGCTTCAGATCACTTAATCTTATTATTTTGTAGGCCATCAGAATACCTATGTATTAACAATAACAATATATAAATAATATAATTAATTTGATTTCGTAATGCCCAATTAATTTTTGAATTGAATACATTAAATAAAAAATAAGTAAGTATTCGAATACTTTATTGCACGGAAATTCGTAACAAGCTTGAGATATCAAAAAAGATAACTTGTGTCCAGGAGGATACTTGTTAAGAACATTCAAATTAACTCACATTTCAATATTTGTTAACTTGCTAATAATCAGCAAATTGATTTTGTGAAAAGACATTTTAAATCTTAATCTAATACGTCCATTATGTTTGTTTAGTAATATTAACCTAGACTTATTGATTTTTTTTTTAACAAAAAGAAAACATTTGTTTTTACATATTTAAAAAAATTATTAGTTAATATTACTAATCTGGAGTTAGAAAGCCAATCAAGTTGATATTTCATGAAGGTTTGTGATGATGGTATTTTAGTTGTATTTATATGTTGGACTGTTTCAATCATCTAATCTTCAGAAACATTCTAATGAATTTAAATTAGAACTTACAAATCGGTTTCAAGTATTAGTAGATTTTGAACATGATTCAGATTTGAATGAAATTAATATGAAAATAACTGATACACTTTTAAAACCTGCAACAAAGATAGCTGGTAGAAAAAAGCAGCAATTGACCAATAAAATTTTTACTGACACTAGAGATTTTATGAAAAAAAAGAAGGAATATGAAGATATACAAAAATGATGCATTAAAAAGGATTGAATACCTCAAATTTTGTAAAATGGTGCGGAAAAGGGTTGAAAATGATATAAGAAAGTATAAAACTGTGAACTAGCAAGGAAAGCTGTAGAAGAGAATAAAAGTCTCAAGAGTGTAAAACAACATTTTGGTATTGGTAGGAAATTTATATCTGCAATAAGAAAAAAAGACTGAATTATTACTAAAAAAAGGGATGACATCATGAAATGGATAGAAAACTTCTATCAAGAATTATATAGTAATAAAGAACAAATACCTCCCATATTTATTACATCTTCCGAATTGCCCAGAATTTTAAATGAAGAAATGAAACATGCAATTAAATGTATGAAGAAAGGACAGACTCCAGGTAATGATGGAATTATAATTGATATATTAAAAGAAGTACGTGAAGAAATATAAATTTTTTTTAGCAAAGTTATATACCAAATGTCTAAATGATAAGGATGTACCAGATGATTGGAAGAATGCAGTATTAATATTAATATTTTAAAAAGGTGATAAAGAAGATATTAAAAATTAGAGACCTATCAGTCTTTTATCAGTTTTATACAAAATTTTTACCAAGATAATTATAACTCATCTACAGAAAACAATGGATTTCAACCTACCAAAAGAACAAGTTGGATTTAAAAGTGGTTTTAGTACAGTAGATCATATCCAGGTATAGAGAGAAGTTATAGGAAGGACAAATGAATATGAGTTGCCATTATGTTTTGGATTTGTAGATTATGAAAAGGCAGTTGATTCTATAAACATTTCTTCAGTGATTAAAGCATTGGATCATCAAGGTATAGATTCAGGATATTGTCATATTTTAAATAATATTTATAATAATGCAACAGCAACAATTAGATTACATAATGATACTGGGAAAGTCAACATTGAGAAGGGTGTAAGACAGGGTGATTCCATATCTCCAAAACTTTTTACAGCAGTGCTGCAAGAAGTATTTTGTGGATTAAAATGGGAAGCTAAAGGAGTGAAAGTAAATGGAGATTATTTAAGTCATTTAGATTTTTCAGATGATATAGTTATTTTTGCAAATAATGCTTTAGAGCACCAGGAAATGTTGCAGGAGTTATCAGATGATAGAAGGAAAGTAGGACTAAAGGTAAATGTTTAAAATACTAAGTTAATAAATGGATTTTCTCAAAATATGAAAATAAAGGTTGATTATGATGAATTAGATGAAGTTAACAGTTACAAATACTTTGGCCAGATTGCTAATAGAGATGGAAACATAAATGAAATTAATCATAGAATTAAACATGGTTGGAGTGCTTTTGATAATAATAACTTGATACTAAAAGGAAATATGCCTATGTGTTTGAAAAGGAAGGTTTTTAATAAATGTGTTTTACCAGTTCTTACTTATGGATCTGAGACTTGGACACTTAATAGAAGAGCAATACAGAGACTTCAGACCACTCAAAGAAGTATGGAAAGATGCATGTTGGGAGTAACAAGAAAAGATTGAAAATGCAATTTATGGTAAGAGAACAAACAGGTGTCACTGACCTCATTGAAAAAATTAAAAGACTGAAGTAGAGTTGGACTGGACATATTGCTAGAAGAGATGATAATAGATGGACAATTGAAATCTTAAACGGGATTCCAAGAGATTGTAAAAGACCCAGAAAGAGACCACATGTGAGATGGATGGATGAAATAAGAAAGTGTGCAGGGGTGATGTGGAGAAGAGAAGCTAAAGATCAGAGAAGATGGATTGAACTTGGAGAGACTTTCATCCTGCAGTGGATTGATAATGGTTGATGATGATGATGAATGTGGGTATTGAATGTCTTTAGAAAAAATAACTTTATTTAAATATTCCAAATACATTCAACTGTTAGTAGTAGCACACAGGTTAGTATACACACAATGTTTCAAGAGGTATTATTCCCCTTTTTTCAGGTAATGCTGGCCTGACCACTGACAATATTAGCTTGGGAATTGAACCCTGACCCTTAAATTCTTGAATATTGAATTTTAACATAACACTCTAGTTAACTGACCATCCTGCTGAAGCTCAGTAAGAGCATTACCTTAAAATTCAATACTCAAGAATTTAAGGGTTCAGGTTCGGTTTCTATGCTAATACTGTCACTGTTCAGGCCAGCAACACCTGAAGAAAAAGGTAGAATAATACCTCTTGAGACATTGGGCATATACTAACCTGTGTGCAATTACTAACAGTTGAATGGATTTGGAATATTTAATTATGTTAATTTTTTCTAAAGACATACAGTACTTATATTAGATGATGAAAATAGTCCAACATGTAAATATTATCACATTGATGGGCTAAAATAATTTAAATTAATTAATTAAGCAATGGTATATTTGATTGGTTGTCTTGATCCATTCAAAAATAATTTTTACTGATTGTATAAATATACTAGTGAAAGTCTATTTGTTTGATTATGTTTTTTATTGTTAATAATAAGTTAATTGTTGTTAAAAACCTCATTTCTTGTTAGGTTTCTCTTCTATCAAAAAAGTATTTGGGGTGTCTCAATATTTAAAATATACAGTATGATGAAACTATTCTAATAAGGCTAATTAAAACACATATCTATTATTATTAACATGTATGTGGAGTGGATGATCATCAGCGAATACGAGTAGGGTTCACCTTGAGATTAGTGCTTGATGTGGACTTCAGTTCAATTCTCATCACTGGCAATGATCAAATAGGGTCAAATTTTAAGGTTATAGTCACCTCATTTTGTACATAATCACTCACTGGACATTGATTGATCCAGTAATTGTTCGCTAGAGCAAGGGTCAAAACTCTCCATATGTTAGTGCCATTCAGTGCAAGCCAGAGTAATCAATGGATGCCAGAAGTCTTGTGCATAAAATCCCTATCTAGTGCCTACTCATCCAATATCCCCAGACTAGTTTCTAGCTTGTGGTTTTCATCAGTGAGGAGTTTTGGTTCTGAGAGCACTGCACCTAGATCTTAGGATCTAATACATCTGTCTAGCAGTCACCTTTTATCTCTACTTAACTACAAAACTGAGATTAAAATTAAAAACCCAATATGTTCAATCCAAGCTCAGTAGAGTATATAGCCATATAGAAACTAGTCTGGGGATATTGGATGAGTAGGCACTAGGTAGGGATTTTATGCACAAGCCTTCTGGTATCCAGTGAATACTCTGGCTTGCACTAAGTGCCACTACTGTGTGGAGAATTTTGCCTGTTTTAATGACAGCTATGAGCAAGCATAAGAAATGGTGATTATGTGATGTTTAGAGCAAGAGTCAGCAAACTTTTTAATATAAAGAGCCATTCTGTTTAAATCTTCATCATCCCCTACCCCATTAAAAACATGCAGAGAAAGATATATCCTTCCTCCCTATTAAAAAATCACAAGGAAAGATGTGAAAAACATGTTCATGAAAAATAGGAATTTCTGAATGGCTGTGGATATATTTGACATTTATTTTAGTAATAGACCATAATAGAATTTTTATGTATCATAATGAAAATAACAATTATCTTAAATAAATAAAAACAAAAAATTACTTTGAGAGATTTATTTGCAAATTTCTAATATTTAAATATTAGTGATTTACAATAATTACTATTTAAGCATTTATTTATATAGCGCATGTTTGTAAATTGTAATACATTAAAGATCAGCCTTTTCAAGCTATTGTGCATGTGTTTTTTGCGAGTGTTAATAATAAATGAATACTTTCATTCCCAACACAAGATATAGTATTTACAAAAGGATAAAATGAATCCACTTATCCCTTCCAACCCAAATGCTTATATATGGGCAAAAAGTGCATGCATAATAGCTTGAAAAGGCTGATCTTTAATGTATTACAATTTATAAACATACGCTATATAAATAAATGCTTATTTTACGTATGTTTAAGTTTCATTTGAGAGTGACATTTGGTAAATTCTAGATAATTTCATTGGTGTCATTCATTCAAACAGCATGAACAGTAATTTAAAGTGAGTGGTCTATCCTCACACTTTCATTTCCAGTACTTAAGATTTGTCCATATATAAGCATTTGGGTTGGAAGGGATAAGTGGATTCATTTTATCCTTTCTTAAATACTATATCTTGTGTTGGGAATGAAAGTATTCATTTATTATTAACACTCGCAAAAAGTGCTTGCACAATAGCTTGAAAAGGCTGATCTTTAATGTAATATAATAATTACTATTCTATAATAAAGCTGAATTCAAGAAACTATGTTGTAGTGTGAAATAACGTGTCTTTGCAACTATTAGACTATCAGTTTTCCTCATCTATGCACTCTGGTTGCTCCGATGTGCCATTATTTTTGACCAGAGAGTACATTCAGTGAATCAAAAGCTATTGGACCTAATTCGCTCTTTCAGAACCAGAGATACCAAACTAGCCCCACCTCCACTCCTCACAGATATTTGGGCAATCTTCCAATTCCCATCCTCTCAGCCCCTGTCATAGGACTCAATCATTCAAATGTTTGTGACCCATGCGGTGCTTGCTCAACGAAGACATGCATCTCAGATGGCCTGGACTACACACCCCTTCCACTTCCCATTCCCTTTTCACATGTATCCTTCCCCTCTTACCATATTGCTCCTGAAATTTCAATTTACCATACAATCACTCCCTTGTAAACCTTTTCTAACTGTATTTGTATCTTTTTTTTTTTTTTTGATGAATAAACTTTCATCACTGAGAAGAAAAAAAATATTTATACACAAATTACAAAAAGAAATAAAAAAATGTGTTTATGTTTGTCATGATAAAAAGAGCCACGGTTTTGGAATTAAAGAGCGATATTTGGCTGGAGAGCAGTAATTTGCCGATTCCTGCCTTAGAATCGTGAAAGTGGAATATAAGCACTAGTGGGCATAATTCCGTTACAATATATATTTAGGAAAGTAGTCATTTGCAATCTATTTTTATTTCGTGTGTGTGTGCTGTTTTAAATGACAAGTTAAATGTTTAAACATTAAGATATTATTATCAAGCTATAACATTTAATTATATTTAGATTGTATCCAACTGATAGACCCTCACTTAACACTCGTTTTATAGTTTTGCATTTTTCTTAACTAAAATAACGATCTGTCATATTTAAAACTAAAATAATAAAAGTTTTTTATAGCATTAAAAGGTCTAACATTTTAATATTAGAATCCATACGAATTTTATGAAGCGAAATTCAATTAATCCAAGCTTGTTTAATCATATAACAGATGTCCTACCGCAAAGTTTATATTTTGGCTCTACAGAAGTCTTAATAAAACTTCCTCAAGTAAATATTATTTGAAACTTATAAATAAAAATTGTTTTTACGATTGCTATTAATGTATAATATTTCATCTTCTAAATATCAAAAAGTTTAACTGATCGCACACATATATTACATTATTGCTTCATAAAATGAATCTTTTATTACCAAGTTATCATTATGAAATTAATAGCCAATTAAATCTTTTATTATAACTTTTTTTAATTTTTGCCAATGAAACATATAAAAGATTCTTATGGTGTCGAGGATAACACATCCACCTTGATATAGTAACATGAGATATCTAAGCGGATGAACCTAGGGAATGTTTTCAGGTCATAAGCAATATTAATATATATCTAGATAACAAACCCATAGCCAATCTAGTGAGCCATTCAATTCAATATTATTCAATATATAGTATTTTAGCTAAAGGATAATAATACTAAGCTAATCCGAGTTAATCAAATTAATGTAATACTAATGATTATAAAATAAAAATATAATAGTAATATAAAATGAAACGTTATTTTATATCTTTTATTATTCATTTACAGCTTTTACTCTTTATATATTACGTAATTTTTGATACAAACACAAAAAAAGAAGTTTTTAATTCTATTTATTTAGTAGCTTGATAAAGTGTTTATCTTTGATTTGAATATTACAATTGCAAATATCACACTCTATTCGAACTATTAATAACTTATTAATATTCATTTTGCTAGCTTAATTAATGCTAATCTAAAATTAATTTGTTACTTTTCTGTCAAACATTTTTTTCTTTTTTGTCTTTAGTTCGTGGTGAAAGATACATAAAATTGTGAGCAAAATTGTATGACAAAATATTAAAGTATTGCATTACCATTTATCCGATTTTTTTCTGACTTTAAAGAACGTCATCCCCCCACCCCCGCCCAAGTTCTGTGGTCACTTATTTCTACTGTTATTAAACTCTCTCTTCTTATTACATTTTTATTTTTCACATCAATTTGCTGCAATTAAAATAAATGATAAATGTTAACTAATTAAGTGAAAACAAAAAACGCTGTGTTAATAATACCTACATATGTTTATGACGGAATTAATGTTCAAGATGAACCCCCCCCCCCCCTAAAGATTGTGTTGAAATATGTGAATAATGGGAGAAGATAAATTACCATAGTAGTAATGTTAATAAACTTCAATTAGAAACTAGAGCACAGTAAAACTATGTTCCTATTTTTATATACGATAATATATTAGTATTTAGACATTTATATCGATATTGTTTTCCTGAAGGTTTGTGATGGTGGTGTTCTAGCTCTATTTTTATATTTGACTATTTCCATCATCTAATATGTGTGTTGAATGTCTTTAGAAAAGTTTAATTTTATTTAAATATTCCAAACATATTCAACTGTTAGTAATATCACAGCAAACAGGTTACTATATGTACCATACAGCAAACAAGTTAGTAGTTGGTGCTGTAACAGTCAGAATCGTCTATCTCGCTAACACACTGCAGAATTCAAACCCCAAACACGAAACTGAACATTCTAGGAGGAGTTGCCTTCTAGATATACTAAGTTCAAATCTAAAGTCCAAATTTCACAGTGCCACCTATGTGATAACGCATCTGATGCTACTACTAGTATAACCTTTTACCGGTGCCTGGTGGTCAGGGAAAAACAAAAAGACTCTATACTAAGATAAGTTTGGGTTGCTAATTAACGTCTATGGATGTACAAAAGACATGGAGAAAATAGATATATATAGACCGAGACAGTGATAGGAATCAATAAAATAAAAGATCAAAATTAGTTTTAAATGATTTCACAAAATTTATTTATATAAAAATATATATATAACACCACTGTCTGCTTATATGAGACAGGGACACTTATTAAATAATTGTTGGCATTATATTCCAATAAATGACAAAAGGTTTTAAAGCAAAATTATATATTCTATCCCTCGGGCTAATAGTATTACGATAATGTGCTTAAAGAGATAGGAACATGTGCGAGGTGCTTTGAGTAATTATAAAAGTTTAATAAAATATTTGAAAATTAAGTGTTATAAAATATTTATTGATTTCAAGAATAGCATGGACAAAGCAATAATGTGGGGATGTGATCAAGACATTTATTTGATAATAATAACTAAAGCAGATGGGAGGTCACTATTGCTAGTAATGAATTTATTAAAGGATGGAGAGTGTGACACGTTTAAGTCATGGATGCTTTGTAAAAATAAATATATAAATAAAACAATAGTGAAATATTTGGAATGACTACAGAGGGCAGCTCGCCGCTAACCCATAGGAAAGTGTTGTCATGAATAGCCGAAACTTAGCGACTGGGTGACAACTGCGTTTAATTCCCAGGTGTGACATTTGAGTACCCACTCTGCCTGGGAACCACAGGGAGTGAAGAGAATGGACTTGGCCATGTAAAAATCCTTGGAAAAGTAAAACAAAGCAGTCTCAACAACCAATTCATTTACCAGCAATACTAGACTAGTGTATATAAAACATACTTAATGGGTTTTACTTGGATTAAGAGAGATACCCAATCAAATTCCCAGAAATTCATTTAAAAGGGTCCGCACATTCTCAACGTCAATGATGAACTTTGTAATTAAAGTAGAACACAGTATTTAAAAATATGAAAATGCATGCTTGCGGGTTTGAAAAGAAAGCATAGTTTATTTACGCAATCATGCATTTGGGGACACATTTAAATCATTAACCTCACACATACTCTCATATTAGGTTAAAACCAATAACATGTGGATTTTAAACTATGTGATTATTATATATATTAAAGAAGATTAGAATCGCCCTCGAACGAGTGATTTGCAAGATAATAAAATTGGGAATTATTTATGAATTTAAAATATGCCTTAATAGTGGCATCTTACTTTCAACAAAGGGAATAATTCACTCGGTCAAAGACGATTCTGATACATTATCATAATAAAATAAAAGAAAGATTAATAACTAGAAAATATTAACCCAAGGATAGAGAGCAAAAACTGTTGATTATATTAGAACACGTTACATAATAAGTCAAGTGAAATAAAAGAAAACAATTTAAAATAGCTATAGCATGTTAGTTAGAAATCACAAGAGCTCTTAGGTTAATTTAGGTTACCTCTGGAGAAGCATTTGCAGGTAGATTGATGTTCAGCAGGTTTTATAATTCAGCAGCAAAATCTGGAATTGTTCATATTTTTGACAGCAACAGCAGTTCCGGGGTTCCTTACGTGATAGCTTCTGATGGTCTAGAGCAACAGCCGGCCATTCTTAAGGAAACTAGCCTTCACGCTGGCTCTATGCCGACATGTCAAGGTTAGCAATTTGTGTGGTAAACATGATAAATTAATTTGGAGATGAAAACCCGGCTTCAAATATAAGTTTGCAGGCACGTAGCTAAAATCTCAGGAAAATATATTTTGAAGAATATTTTACTAGAATATTTTCAGTTGACACATTTCATCAGCAAATGAATAGAAAGTCTTGGTTAGAAACAATTCATCAGCAAATGACTAGAATCATTTCATTAGAAACACCAGAATGGAGAACAAAAGAAAACCCTTCTTTTTATAGTGGAAATAAACAATAGAACTGCCCTGGAGTGTTACAAAAATATATCGGACTTATCAGCTGTAATTAAATCTATCCGAATGTCTAAAGGAATTTAACAAAATTTTAATTAATTTCTATTGTTAATTTCCTTGTCGACATTCGAATTACAAACTAGATTTAATTAAAAATTACTTTTACTAATTAAAGAAAACCTTAAGTGGACATCTGCTGTATTTTTAGATAAGCTTCTATAACATTAAATAATTAAACTATTGTCCCTCATTTATTTTAACAGAAATATTTGGAATGACTTTTATTAAATTAAAAGAAAATTATTTTACTTTTTAAATTGCAATATTTGAATCTATTTACTAAATGAATATGAATTTTATTTTAAATCAAAAATATATTATGACTGTAATATATTTTTGTAAATAGATTCAAACAAAATAACTTTAATTAACAATTTATAATTTTGATATGTTTTAAAATGCATATCATAGTGTGTGCGCAATTATGACCTATATAACCTACTTTTAAATAAATTGAAATTATGTGAACATATACATAATCCATAATCTTATTTATTTGGGAATGAGTTATATATATATATATAATACGAGCGTTGTACTCGTGGTTTAAAATTAGGTGGGATTTTTGGTATATAAGCATATTGCAGACACACTATGATAGATTGAGGTTCAAACTAAGGTATGAGGGTAGGAAAAAGGTGAGAAAAGGTGAAACGAAGATCTGCAAAGCAGACCTTACTGTTTCAGTGCATATACTAATCTGTTTGCTGTGATATTACTAACAGTTGTTTGCTGTGATATTACTAACAATTGATGCATATACTAACCTGTTTGCTGAGATATTACCAACAGATGGATGTATTTGGAAGGTTTAAATAAAATTAAACTTTTCTAAAGACATTCAACACACATATTGGATGATGGAAATAGTCCAATATAAAAATACAAATTTATATTGATACATTCATTTTCCCTATTGTTACTGGATGGAAAAACTGAGAAGGTCATTATTATCAATATATTTATATACTGGTTAAAAAAATTATGATCTTTCTGCTTCAACATAATACAAAATGTTCAATCATTCACAATAACAGTCAGTAACTGGATCATTGTTAGTACAATACCTCATCATTGATTTAAGTAGTTTGACTATTTAAAGTACTCTGGGTGACTTGGACAATGGTGGAATGACAGAGTTTGGAGCATAAGGTACGCTGAATGTGCCCAAATCTGTCCAGTGCTCAAATCCTTATGAATTCCCAGCAATAAAGTCATTTGTTTATCTACTTATTTGTATTACTTAGAGTATGATCTTAATGATATATTCAAGATTAAATATTTATCTATCTCTATCCATAACTGTGGGATTTTGCATCTTGTTTTCTGCCAGTCTTTATACTAGCTTAATTAATAAAACTGGGACACACACACACACAAAATAAAAAATATCTAATTTGAAACGGCATTTTCTTTTCTAACTTTAAATTTATAACATTTGATTTTAACTCAGACTTTCACACCACCCACTACTTTCAGTGCCATCTCATATTGCTGACCCACCTGATCACACACATGTTGAAAAGATAAATAATCACCAATACACGTATTTCATGCTAAACCAGCAATCATCAGTTGGTCTAGATTACTATCCTCACACATATATACAATCAGTGCTCAGCTTTTGGCGATTATTTATCTTTTCAACATGTGTGTGATCAGGTGAGTCAACAGTATGAGATGTCATGGAGAGTTGGGAGTCGTGTGAAAGTCTGAGTTCGAATCCTGCATATATTACATTTATAAATGCAGGTTTAAGCCTGTACAATGTATAACATTTGATTTTGTAATTCAATACTAGCGTTATAAACGCATAAACACAAAACTAATATTTAATATCTTGTTAAATCATAAGCTGAGCGCTTTCGAGAGTCAGGGCTCTCATAATCATAGTTCTTTGTGAAGTAACTGATTGTCTAAGGTTATGCAAATCTATGCAAAATGCAAGTGTTCCATTTTATCTGAACTTTGCATAGATTTACATAACATTAGACAAACAGTTATTTCGCAAAAAGCTATGATTATGAGAGCCATGACTCTCGAAAGCGATCAGCTTATAATTTAACAAGATATGAAATATTAGCTTTCTGTTTATGCGTTTATAGCGCCAGTATTGAATTACAGAATATTAACCAATCACGCAAAGTTTAAAATTAAGTTCGTATTACAACATTTGAATTATAAAACTGCTTAACCTAAATTAATTATTAATATAAAAGTAAATTCTTTATTTTATAATATATAGAAAATCACATTATAATGTTCAATTTTCATCTATACTTTTATTTCAGTAATATTTAATTGCCAAAAATTATATTTTAAAATATTTATTAAAATAAAGTTGTTTTTTTTTTTTTCATATGTCAAAGCGTCCGCCGGGAAGCTATGCTAACCCCTAGGCCACCAACGCTTGACAAAATAAAGTTTTATTTAATTATTGAAGAATTGCTCACTTAAATCTTACATAAATTGTTTTACTTACTTCATATCACAGTAAATATTGAATCTAATCTTATTACAAAGTTATATTTTAATCATTCTAGTCAGATTTAAGTTCTCAAGCTTGTCCGTATAACTCACGGAATTATAGCATAACTGCCGTAGTGGTTTATAACTTTACTCATATAAATAATTTCTCATATGCACAACCACCGATTTAAATATCAGATACATGGCAATATTCACTTTATAATACCACATTTTCTAATTTATATTTATTTAATAAATCTGTTTATTTTTTAAATTCATTTTCGAGTTAATGAGTTAGCTTTCTAAAATGTGTTATTAACAGATAGTCTACCAAAACATTTATCATGCATAATTATTTAATCTTCAACTACACTTTACTTTTTTAACACTTATTTAATCTTTAACTACACTTTACTTTTTTATTCAAGATTTTTATTTCTCCAATTCTGATATTCGTTTCCCATTTGACTAAACTGTATAACTTTGCCTTTCTATATTTTATTTAACTATTACTGTATGTAATGCTATTGTATAGTATATATTTTTTGACTAGTATCAATTCTTGGAAAATGAAGGTCTTTCTAAATTTATTCTAGTACTTTTAATTATAGCTTTCTTTCTCTACATAACTTCAGAAAATTTCATTATTAAATCCATCTATGCACCATCTTTTATTAAGATTCTTGAGAGAGTTTATTAATTTAGTGTTATTTACTTACTTACTCATAAATTTTTCATTCAATCTTCTTTTTTTGTTAATTTTGACACACAATCTATAATTTCAGTATTACTATTTTATATTGTTTAGTTTTGGCACAACTATTCTACTGAGTATCAATTTCATACTCATAATTGGTAGAAGACATTATCACATTTTTTCCCCAAGCATATACGCCTATTTTTGTAATGTAAGTAATATCTAATGAAAATATTTTATTCAAATTTATTCCCTTATATTTTCATTCTTCCCTAAATAGTTTAATTCAGTAATAGAATAGCTGATTATATGAAACTCAAAATCCATAGATCATAGTTTCTGTCCATCATTTCTGGAGCTCAAATTTCTTATGAATTTCTGAGTAATAAACTGGTCTGTGGATAATTTCTAGATAGAAATTTTAAATGGCTTCTATTACGGCATTTATTGCTAAAACTTGTTAGAGCTATTAACACGCTCTTTATTTTAGTTTATAATTATAAGCGTATCAAATTAAGTCATGTGATGTATGACTTTATTTTATTTACTATTATAGTTTGCTTTTAAGTTGTAAGTGATGTTATATTGTTAAGGCTATTAATATATGGTATGGCTGAAAATTTCTCAGCTTCATATAGCTATTTAAGTTAGGTAGCTGGATTTGAAGACACAGAGGTATCTGAAAATTTTATATTTTCTACTTAAAACTTAACTATCAGATAAGTGCTAGCTTTGAGTTGGTAATTTGGATGTAGTATCTGAAATATCCTAGTGCCTAACTGAGGAAAGCCAATAGCTAGAAACCAGTCTGGGGTTGAGAATAATTTCCAGATAGAGATTTTAATGCTCTCGCTTGTGGCATTTATCAATAAAGTTGGTTAGAGCTATTAGCATGCTTTTTGTTTTAGTTCATAAGTACAAGCTTATCAAATTAAGTCACATGATTTATGATTTTATTTTATTTACCATTTGATTATTTGTTCGTTATTTCACCAAGATATTTACAGCTTTTAATTATTTTTAATTCATCACTATCAATATTTATTGTCAAGTTGAACATTACTTTAGATTTTTTGATATTTATGTTTAATTTTTCTTTTTATCAATTTTCACCTGATAAACCTGTCACATTTACTGAATTTCTAAAGAATTATTTTTGAAAGTAAACTCATCAACTTCAAAATTCAAATGATTTTAGCAACTATTGTAAATCTTTTGATTCTATGATGATTTACTGTGTTTACAAAGAATATTTTAAAAGGACAAGAACTGTTACAAAAACTACCAAATAAAAGCAAAAATGGGAAACCCATTTCATTTTAACTCCAAAAACATGTCACATATCAATTTAGTTAGAATTTTTGTTATTCATAAGGTGAAAAAAACTTAATATTTATACACATTATAATAAGAATTTTATTATCACTTTTTAACTTAATGATTCAAATAGCTCATAAAATCCAGGATAAAAATGTAGGGTCTTGGTTATTTTATGCCTTTGACTTATAAATGTTTTGGATAGATGACATCATTCTGTCATATTTTCTTAACAGCATCAATTTTTAATCATCATTATATAGTCTAATGTTTTAATTCCAGCATAAATGCATTCAGTTTGAATGCATTTTTCTAATCCATGTATCTAACCCATAATAGTATTATATTTTCATTGATTTTCTCTATAATTTGCCTTAACATTTAAATTTAATGTTTCTCTGTAGCCAGTTTTCATTTTAGTTTGTTTCTTTGGTTGGTTCAATCCAAAATTCTCTGATGATTATTTAAAATTATCTTAGAAAATGTTAAAAATATATGTTTGTATTATATAACATGAACCCTTTTAAATATTAACATTACTATTTCATTTTTTTTTCATATGTCATAGCATCATCTGGGAGGCAAACCCACAACCATCTGCAACCAACTACTTGCTTGCAAGGCAGCTGCAATGACTTCTCAGCTAACAATGCTTGACTACTATTTCATTTTTTTTCAGTCATCTGATAAGTCTTTATTAGATATTTTCTACATAACTTTGTTTATTTTTCACAAACTTATTTTAAAATATATATAGAGATTTTATTACATCCTATAATTTTTTACATAGAGGTATTAATTTGACAACCAACCTTAATACTGATCACATGATCCTTCTTGGTTATATTATATTATTGCCTAGTTAACTGCGCTGCTTCTAGATAGATTAATACACAATATCTTTTTATTTAGAATACTGTATCTGACATTTGAGTTTGTTCCAATTATTGTATGGTCTATTTTGTTTTACTATTTGTTATTACTTTAATCAATGATTCAACGTCTATATAATACTCTTTCACAACCTTCATGATGACATGTCTGTTTTAAAAAAGCTTTCATTATTTTTTTCTTATATCTGAAGTAATTCTTTTCAATAACAGTATATTCATTTACACTTGTGTAACCAGAAATAATATTTTAAAAATATCAAGTGTAATAAGGTATGCCAGTAGATTGAAGAGAAGAAGTAGTGATAACAATATATGATAAAAAAAGAATATGTTAACAATTATTGACCTATCAATTTTATCTCAATTCTATACAAAAGCTAGCTCTACTAAGATTATTGTAACTTATCTATAGACAACTTTGGAATCAAATCATTCAATCAAGAAAAAAAGGATTTAAAAATGTTTATAGAACAGTAGATCATATCTACCTATTATAAAGAATTATAGAAAAAAACCAGTGAGTATCTGAACCTATCCTAGCACCTCTCTGAGGAGTGCCAAAGCATGTAACCATGGTCAGAAGTTTGGGGAGGGGAGTTGCTGACAAATATTTTAAATGCTTTCTCTGGTTAAGCATTTATCACAAAGCTTGTTGAGGAATTGGCAATGCTCATTGTTTATATCTTACAAGCTTAAGAGAATGGGTCATGTGATCTATGACTTATTTTGAGTATGAACCTATTTTGGATTTATAGATTATGAAAACGTATTTAACTTTTAAAGCATTTTGCTATGACTAATTTTGGAACAACAAGAAATAAACCTAGATTATGGTCACATTCTAAAATTGTTTTATTAAAATGCAACAGTAGAAATTGGATTATATGGAGATAAAAGTAGATTAACATTAATAAGATTGAGTGAAAAAATATTAGTTATATGTGAAGTATATTGTGAATTAAAATGGGAAGTTAAGAAAATGAAAATAGGACATAAATAAATCATCTAGATTTTGCAGGTGATATATGTTTTTGCACAACTGCCGGAAGAAAACCAAGAGCTATCAGATGAAAGCAAAAAGAATGCTAATAAAATTAATTAACGTTCAAAGGGTTTTCAAAAAAGTTGAAAATAAAAATTGATAGTAATGAATTAAAACGCATTTAATAACTAGAAATACTAAAATTAGATTATTAAAACATTTTGAAACATAATGAATAAAATCAATAGGATTAAACTTGAATGAAATGCTTTGGTTAAAAATAACTTAATATTAAAATGAAATACATCTTCTACTAAGCATACAAATCTTAGATACTTATATATAGATCTAAGATTTGTATGCTTAGTAGAAGAGCAATTTAAATACTTCAAGCCATATAATGAAGGATGGACAGATAAATGTTGAAGTAATAAGAATGTAGTGAAAGTGAAGTATATGAATAAGTGAATAGCGAAATATCATTAACATCATCATTATTATTATTATTATTATTATTATTATTATTATTATTATTATTAGTAGTAGTAGTAGTAGTAGTAGTAGTAGTAGTAGTAGTAGTAGTAGTAGAATTAGCAGCAGCAGTAAGAAGAAAAAGAAAAAGGAGGAGGAGGAGAAAAAGAAGAAGAGGAGGAGGAGGTGATTGAATTGAGTGTAGACTAAACAAGTTTTTAGAAGTAAATAACAAAAGATAGAAAGTTGAAATTTTAAATTGGATCACAGAAATTTAAAAGATCTAGAAACAGATTACATGTAAGATGATATAAAGAAGTTTTTTAAAGAAATATGTAGAAAAGAAACTATGCATTGTTCAGTTAGACTAAGCTTTATCCTGCAGTGAATTAATAATGATTGAAAATATTGATGATTATGATAAACTGGAAAAAAATGTATAAGCATTTACTTTTGGATATTATTTTATTTAAATAAATCGCAATCTTTTCTTTCTTTTTTTTAAAGAAAAACAACGTTTTTATTACTATTGATAAAGATTTTTTGATTTACGTTATTTAAGTGAAATCAGTTCTGGCTGAAAGGTCAAATTGAACTTTAAAATCAAAATTGTTTGAGTAAGATTCGCATTCTTTATTTACACATTTAAATAAATGATATAAAATATAGCTTCTGAGCTGGTTGAAAAAAATGTTCCCATTTTTTCTGTTTGCTACTTTCTTATTCACATTGGTGGAAAAATAATGATTTTATTTTAAATCATTCTTTACACTGTTGAGAAATTTCATGAATTTGGGGAAAATATTTTTACAAAAAATTCTGAGAATTCACGAATAATCAAAACACACGGGAAACCTTTGTGGATTTATATCCATTAATATTCCGTTTAATGGGGGGGGGGGGTATTTTATAGTTTTTTTTTCATGTGTCAAAGCGTTGCCCGGGATGCGAATCCGGGCCAGCTGCTTGGCACCTGATATCTTCACATAAAATACTTGCACACACAAAAATTTTTTGGAAATGTGACGCACATATCAAAATTAAAACAACTCCATTTGATAAAAGAATGGCAAAAATGTAATTGAATGTAAAAATTTATGTAAGTTTTAGGACTACATATATAACAACAATAAAAACCAATTATATAAATACATTTTAAATAAATGATATCTCAATTCATAATTTATTTTCCTAGGCGCAGAAGAATCGAATATAAAAATTTTACACGAGAAGTTTTTTCCTAGTTTTATAAAAGTAAATATAGGAGGTGAATTTAACAACAATATACTATAAAATATAAAATATTGTCAAATAATCGGTAAAATAAGTATTTTATTAAAACAAGTCCTGATAGAAGTTATGTTTGACCAAAAAGGTTGAAAAATGATTTTAGGAATGAAATTGATATTAAAGTTGTCAAGCAATGAACAAAGATACCCTCCCCAATAGTTTATTATTACAATGAACGGTAAAAATAAAAAAAGAACCACATATAAATAGTTTGAATAAACTTATTAAACATGACAAGAAAAAGTATTTAGATGTATTACAAATAGAAAACTGTGAAATTGAAGTACTGAAATCTTTATCAAGATATTTTAGGCTTTGCAATATCAAAATTGAAGTATTAGTGTTATAATGTTGTGACCACTATACCAGAATGCATCACAAATTTTAAAATTAATTTAATTTCAGAGCTAGTTCTTTTCACAAAAGAACTGTTATTTATAATTAAAGAGATCTATTAAACCTAAACAAAAAGAATGAGTGGTAATGCAATTATTTCTTAATAACTTTTGTCTAGTTACCAAAAAGTGTTTCTGCCAATTTCTTTTCCTAGACTGAAACGGGGAAACCTGAAAATTTCAGTGCAATAAGGCATGCTCATCTTCTTAATGATTGACTGTTTTGCATATAATTTAATCCATCTCACTAAGTAAATAGAACAGTATAAAAATTGTTACATTTCATTCAGGAGAACTATAGTTTGTGCTGTAATAAAAGTGTATTAGAGGTTAAGTCTGGACAAGCTTTGGCAAACAGGTAAAAGAGCAATTAAATTCTTCTAATCATCCTATCAAAGTAGAATTCAAAGCTGTCAATAAACTGAATGTGTACTCTAATCAATCTATTAGACATTTATAAATTATATTGACTTGAATCAGACCATTCTTTATTAGTTACAAATTGACCAGAGTATACAATCTGAGTCACAAAATCAGATCAACATTAAAGTCACCCAAGTATCAATTTTAAAGTCAATGCAGCAAAAAGAAAATCCAAGCCAATGTTAAATTAAAATATCACTTTATCTTTGCTAATATTTGTTAAACCATTTTAAAGTATTGTTTTATAACAAAAGTGCTGCAGAGTTCAGTCCGCTTTACATCATTTACTGCATGAAACAGAGATCTGAGTAATTTCAGGTAAAATATTCAAAAATATTTCTAATGGAATATAATTTCCAAAAAGATATTATTCAAGTTTCCGAAAGACTAAATGTAGCAGGGTTTATCTTGCATTTTCTATAGATTGATGGATAATTGTTAGCTAAATTAACATATTAATCTGGATGTTGAGGTTCAATTTTCCTTCAAAATTCTCAAACTGCTTCCATTTTAGTTGAACCAACAAATTTTCTTTGCTAATTCTTTAATTTTGTTGCTAGTGTTTGACCACAACACTACCCTTGTTATACATCTCACCACAGCTGGCTAAAATCTCTGTTGAATTTATCAAGCATTTTTGGCCTAGTGGTTAGCATAGCTGCCTTCCCAGTCACCACTTTGACACATAAAAAAAAAATCTCTTGAACAACATCTGGAAGAATACTTATTAATTCAAAATAATATGATTTTTTTTTTAAGCAAAAAACTTATTATAAAACAAAAATATATATAATGGCTAGATACAATGTTATTAATTCACTGATAATAATATATGTTTGTACTAAATTTTACCTAAAAATAATTAACAAAAGGTTAAAATATGTTATTACTATGTTACTTTATATCGTCAATAACCTCAAGATGCAAATATTTCATATCAGGGGAGGTCACATATAATTAAATACTTAATTATAATAAAACATAAATGAGTTGAAAGGAAAATGAACATAAATAAAATAAGTTTTAGAATTATATATGAATAAAAAGTAAATAAACTATAAAAAAATGAATGATAACATCGAAGAGAGATTATTATTGTTTGGTAAAAAGATCAGAGTTTAGAATACCAAAGAATAAAGTCAAAATGGAATAATAATTTTGATTATGGAAATAGTTGATGTTGATATGGGATGGTGAGTATTGAACAATTATTTATAAAGAATGAAGTTGTGGAAATGGATGAGGTAAATTGCAGGGAGAGAAACATAAATTTCAATTTTTACTTAAATTTTTATGGCAAGAATGGAGAATATAAGAATAGATTATTGCAACCAATAAAATAACTTGTATTAAAATGGTATAAAATTAAAAAAAGAACTAAACTAGTTCTTGGGCAATGATTTGATGTTGTATATTGGTAGGATTAATAGGGGGGAAATATAGTCATTTTGCAGTAGTACAAAGACGTTTTTGAGTGAAAAAATGTTTAATTTGGTATCTCTGATTATATAATCTATATGCAGAAATTTTGGCCTACATCTGAAGAGAAAGTCATTCACTTATTATGTCTATTATCATATCATAAAAACATCAAATCTATTAAACTAATTAAATTTTAATTAGCTTAAGATTTTAGGGAACAGTTTATTACAAAACCCAAAGCTTTGAAGTTTGTATAGCTGGACATTTTCAATATTACTTATCATCCTATCATTCATTCTTTAAAAGATGTAATATATTTCTTTTTTTTCACATTGACTGGGAAACGCACCTGGGCTAGCTGCTTGGAAGGCAGTTATGCTAACCATTAGGCCACCAACGCTTGATTTTTTATTACAAAAAAAAAACTTCCATCTTTAATTCAAAATTTCAAGTTTATGTACATGAACATGTATTGTAAATAGTTGGAAAGTTTGTAATACATTTGTAGTAGGCTTTCTTAACAATTTATTATTGAAAAATTAACACGAAAGCTCTCAAATTTTTTTTAAAAAAAAGCAGGACTTCATTCTTAAAATGAATCCTATTTTAGAGGAACTGAGATCTAGATTAACACTATAAAATTAATAGTTTAAAAAAATTTCATAGGTACAGCACAAATTGAAAACAATCTTTAGTTGTACCTGAGAACCATAAATCAATATTCAAGAAAATTTCAAGTTGTTTTTTTTTTTAAATTAAGTTGGCCATAAAGTATTTTGTGTTTTTAATCTGAACTTTTTTTAATTATTGTTTTATATAACTTAAATCAAAGAATACAAATTTAATTTAGGTTGTAAGTGCTTTCCAATAGTAAAAGCTTCTTAGCACAGAAACACTTAAATTTTGAGTTTCAAAAATATAATATATATATATATATATATTGTACCGGTCAAGCTAGCACATTCGCGCAACAGAATCCAGAGTCCAAGCAAAGATACCAAGCCGACCAGTATGAGATGGTTAGATCTCGAGACTGACCGCACTTCAACTCCTTCACCTGTGCTCCAAGACTCACGACCCTACGGATGACCACCTTGAAGATACATATAGATATTATTTTAACCGCGAGCCGACATAGGTCAGGAAGAAGCAATGAGACTCATAACAAAAAAAATGGAATTTATCAACTATATATATTTAAAACTAATTAATGCATAGGAAATCACATATATAATATAAAGAATTTTGAATTGGATTGAAATAAATAAGATCGAGAGCAGAGTAATTTATTAAATTGTATGTTTATTTTTGCAGATTAAATTTGACGATTTTTATATATATTATTCTTGCATTTTACAATTAAAATGCGCGTAGCATCTAACATTTTTGGAGAGCGCTTTAACATTCTCTCCTTACAATTAAAATTATTTTACATTTGTTGTGCTATTTGATGAAATTAAATATTGTTTTCATCATTTGCTTTATTATCTTATTGATCAGTCACTGCATTGTAGCTATGGGGCAGATTATGCTAATCCCTCTTATTTCATGGTTTTCAGCTAAGTAATCAGACTGAAGCCTTGTTTTCACATATATGTGAAACATTTAAAGTCAAATTTATCCATAACATTATTATTTCAAACTATTGTACATGAGACCGAAACTAGCTCTTGAATATGTCAGACAATGGCTGAAACTTAATTTAAGGGAGGAAGAGTTGGCAACAAAAGAACCAATGCGCTATAGCGCTGGTAAACAGTTATAATAAATGTTGCTCTGCGGATGGATTAATATTTAGGGTTTTGTGATCAACACCGGAGCCCTATGACCGATCGCCATGCTGCTAAAGAGGGTTGGGGTAGCTAACACTATTGCCTGGAATTTGACGTCAGGTCTTATTCGTGTGCGACCCAAGGAGTGTAAGAGGGATGGCCGTTCCGAGTCCCATCTTAAAGAAAAATGCAACATAACGAGAAAGTTTAAATGTATAATAAAATTATCACATCCGCCAAGCAAAAGAGTTGAAATAATTTAATATTTAGCCACGAGAACGATAGCTAATCAGTGTAATCATTAGCGCCAACTCTAATATAGCATTTTAATAATCATATGCTATACGTGGGCGTACTTTTAAATATTCTTTGCTTTCTAGTTTCAATCTCAAATAACACATTTGATTACGCGATTAATAAAAAAAAGGGGGAAAAAGTATATTTGGAGGGCTTTTACAAAATGAAATAAATAACAAATATACTTATTCAAGGCTTGGATATTGCTTAGTGAAAATTAAATTGAAATTTACTTTGGGTTAAAACAAGATTCCCATTTTAAAATTGCCAACAAATAATTAAATAATCAAGGTCAAAATAATAATCAGCACATAGCCAATTCTTGACAGTTATTTAAGAGGGTTTCGAAACAGCGTGCATTAAGCTACGATAAATAATTATTAAATGAAGAGGGGTCATTCTCTCTTCTCTTTATTATTAATATTGAATGCCCGCTGTTTCGAGGCATTAGCATATAATTTATATTTTAAAATAAAAAAGAAATAAAGAAACCATAGTCACAACTGCAGTGAGAAAATTGAAAATAAAATTATTAAAATCATTTAGTTAGGAAACATTAGAAAGTAGGTCAGAATTATATAAAAAAATAATTAAATTTAAGAATAAAATTTTACATTTAGCAATTTACTTGAATTCAAGATTTTAGAATTAAAATAAATTTTATAAGTCTAGACTTAAAGAAAAATTAATATATTGAACTGCAGTTAGAAATGGTGATGTTACCGGTCATCTTGTAGTACTTGAGCTGGAGTTACGGGAGTCTTTGTGGCGGCTTGCGGCATCATCTTCTTCCCACGGTTAGAGCGGAGATGTTATGGCGGCATACTGGTGATGGTGGTTTTTGGATGGAAGTAAAGGCCCATCGCCTTCACTCTGGAGCTTAGCCAAGGCTGCCTGTTTTAGCCCGACATTTTCTCTCGAACAGATATAAAAATTATTGACTTAACTGGATGTCAAAATGTTCACGGTTGCTTTTGGTTCAGGATACACGCTGGATTCAAAAGCTTAAAGATGATCAAAGAAGGCAAAAATTCACAGATGTAGCATTCAAGCTGTAAAGATTTCAAAGATTCAAAGCTGTCAAGGTTTCAAAAAAGTAAAGATCTAAGATGGCTCCTCCACTTTACATGGCCTTTTTTAAAATGATCGCCTTATCAGCCCACACACCTTGGAATTTCATCTCCATCAAGATTACAAAATTTTTAATTTGCTTAGGAAATTAGTGGTTGATTTCAAACATGCTGACATTCCTTTTAGGTGTTATAACTTTTCTCTGATTATCAAATTTTTAATTAAATCGAATTTTAATCAGTTTAATCCGATATTAGATTTTATTTTTAATTAGTCAGGAATTTTGTTCTGATTTTATAATTTATGTGTAAAATCTCTGCTGTAAACATATTTTTAATTAGCGAGGTCTCCAAAATAATTTAGAATCAATTAGCTAGATTATTTTAAAATTGGCTTTTCTTTTTAGAAACCTAAGGCAGGTGTGGCATATACTGATACAATTGTTTACAGCAAAAACTTTACTAAACTTTTAATTCTACGAAAATACTTTTATTTTTAGAAAAAAAAATCTTTTTTCTTTTTAAAAAGAAACTTGTCAGCGCATTTGCAATCAATCACCCTTTCAATGTGTTTTTACATTAAATTGGTTTATAATAAAAATGAAACTTAAAATTTAATAAATATTTTAATCACGCCACTATGCTATATATATATTCAATATAGGTGGATTATATTCCCACATACGAATTTAAGTAATAAATTAATAAATTGACGCTACATTATTACTGTACTAAAAATAGTTTAAAAATATTACGCGATAAAATTATACGCTATAACTCTGGCAATACTATTCAATTATAGCGTTCTTTCGTATGTGCGTATATAATGCTGTTTATATAGCCGTGATTGCAATTTTTAGCTTACAAATCTTAATTTAGACTTATTAAACAGGTTTGAATCTAGCACAGACGAGTGGGTTATTAGGATGGTTGGTGAAACGGTGAGGGATTTGAAGACAACCGTTTCATTTCCGTAAACTTAAAAAAAAAACAATTAAAAAAAATGACCTTGCTACAATCATGACTTTGAATTTTAGTTATCAATTTGTTAAATAATTTCCTATTTTCCCATGCACATAAACTTATTTACTTGCTGCGCTAAGGGATTTATTTATCACTACCTTTATATTTACGACTCTCCTACCACAAAAAAAAACATACGCGCAATAAAATTAATATCAAGAGCAATATACACATTAAATCACCAATCAATCATAAAAAAAAATCATGAAATCTCAATAAATCTGAATTAATATCCAAATGGATATTTGTCAGTTAGAATGGGGTAGACATGTTAGTTTTTTTTTTTTTTTAAATATGCAGTATATATATTTAATGTTTTTGGGGGAGGGACAGATCCTTTTTTTTTTTTTTTTATAGCTAATAAATTTTTAAGTAGGATCTGGGGGTTGTTTAATACTTGGCTCGTGACTACTAAAGCCAAACCAATATCCCAACATGTCATCATCATCCTCGGATTCAGATGTCTCATTACATTCGCTCGTTGGTCTTAACAGAGGCTGACTTGGGTGCATTTTTAAGCTTCTGGCAAATTCACTCCCTTCGTATGGGATCTCGTTATTTAATTCCCAATCATCTTCCTCTAATTTCGAACCCCTTTTTGACTTCGAGTCCCGACAAACTGACTCACTATGTGTAATCTTATCTTCCTTAACTGCTGGTTCTTTTTCTATATTTGATATAACGATATTCCCATTTTTTTGACTTGTTTCGCCCAGATCATCTAAATAACTTTCTTTATTCACTCCCTTATCGTTTAACGCGACTGGTGCAAAATGTACAGATTTTTTTTTGCTTCTTACTTTCTTTCTCTGACTCACTACATGCTTCTCCACAGTTTGTACTTTGGGCTTGTCTCTTTTTAAAACTAATTTTTTCTTGGTAGACACACATTATACCTTTCTCATAATCGAGATGGCACTGATACATATTTAAAAAGTCATTTCCTATTACAAGATCATGTATTAACTTCGCCATGACCAAAAATGTATGGCCAAGAGTCGTTTTACCCCACACTAGTTCTAACCATACTTGTTTTCTTTCCGTTTTAGTTTTCCTACCGTCAGCTAGTGTTATAATCATTTCTTTTACTGGCAATGTTGGTACCCCAAACGTTCGCTCTTCCACCTCTGCTAGCCATCTTTTTGACACGAACGACAATTGGCTCCCAGTGTCCAGCAATGCATCTCCCTTTCCTGTATCAATAGTGATCTGTTTCTGTCCCTCTTCGTATTCTTCAATTTTTAGGCAGATATCTTGCCCCATTTTAGAGACTTTCTCCTCCATAACCATTTCCTGATGCTCGGTCTGCCCTCTAACATCTGTGAGTTGTTCTTTTAGTGATTCTATTTCCTTGTTGGTTTCTTCTCGGTTTTGATCTAATTTTTTTGTGACCTCTACTTGAACTTCTTCATATTTTTCTTGGCAGCTGATTGACAACTCCTGCCAGCTCCTACACAGCTTTTCTTCAAGTCGTTGGCCTTGCATTTCCATTTCTCGTCTCACTTCTACTATCCCTTCCTCATACCGTTTGTTTCCCTCTCTAATTTCCTTTCCCAACACCTCAAATCTCTGCTCCATTTCTAACTTATTTTTTTGATCTCTCTCCTCTAATTTCTGACTATTTACGCTCTTCCGATCTAAAATTTGAGTCATCCTCTCCTCTAATTTCTGACTATTTACCTCGTCTCTCTTTATAAAAATTTGAGTCATCCTCTCCAACATAAAATTCACATCCCGATTTTTATTTTTGGACTCTTCCACCTGTTTATGTTCTATTTCATTATTTACTGGTTCTTCTGAGATAATGGCAGCTTCTCCTGTAGGAATTTCCTCATCAGGGCTAAGGCTCACTTCCCCTTCTGTGCTGCCTGCTCTCTTCTGCGATCTTTCTCCCTGACCTTAACGTGATCCCTAAACCTTTCCCTCCTATTTCCTTCTGTACTTCTTCCCCTTCACTCATTATTTCTTGATCCTCCTCCATATTATTATTATTATTTTTTTTTCTTATTAAACTAGATCTCAAAACAATACTGATTAATTTACTAAAAAAAACTTTATTGAATATACGGCTGATGGCTAAACTCCGTGAATGAAAGTGACTGGTTCACTTCCCATCCTGTTATGATGCCTAACTCTACTATGATGCCTAACTTTATACCGCTATTATTTTTATTTTGCAAGACCCGCCCATTATTTCATAACTTTAATAAATACAATTATAAAAATAAATAATAAAAGTTGACTCACCCTCGGTTTCTTCCAGCTGCTTTAAAATTTAATTTTAAATTAGTTCATGATTGTAACAATATTTTGTTTTATACGTCTGTGCCAGTTTCAAACGGTAAAATTTATATTTGACCCACTTTCCAATTTCATTCTCATTCTTATTCAATCCAATTCACAAAGTATGATTTACATTTAAAAAAAAAACAAACGGTTTTTTCTTTCCTTTTAAATTACAATGTTTTCCTTCACTACCCCTGATGACAAATTTATATGAGGATGACCTATAGCTTATTTAAATCATCCTCGGGCGCCAGTCACCAGTGAGCAAGAAGCTTAACAAAATTAAACTCAAAATTTACCAAAAGTCATTTGAAAAAAAAATTTTTTTTTTCTTTACTATGCATTAACAGAAAAAGTCATATATATATAGTTTTTTTTAATGTTCAATTTTTAGGGACGGAGAATAATTAGTCTCCTATTTGAGCAAGCAGTAAGAAAAAATGAATGCTATACTGTTGATTTTGATCAAAAACTCTAACGTTTGGATAATCAGGAAAAAAAAATTTATATACTATATCATTAAATTCCTTTATCATTGGTTCAGGGTCGTGGCATTGATCAAAAGCCCCACGTTTTGGGCGTCCATAATCGGGGAAAAAAAATCTATGTACCGGTCAAGCTAGCACATTCGCGCAACAGAA
Source organism: Epiperipatus broadwayi (assembly GCA_028023455.1). NCBI lineage: Eukaryota > Metazoa > Onychophora > Udeonychophora > Euonychophora > Peripatidae > Epiperipatus > Epiperipatus broadwayi. The sequence continues at coordinate 565,886 of JAQFVV010006553.1, read as the reverse complement.
TCCAGAGTCCAAGCAAAGATACCAAGCCGACCAGTATGAGATGGTTAGATCTCGAGACTGACCGCACTTCAACTCCTTCACCTGTGCTCCAAGACTCACGACCCTACGGATGACCACCTTGAAGATACATATAGATATTATTTTAACCACGAGCCGACATAGGTCAGGAAGAAGCAATGAGACTCATAACAAAAAAAAAATGGAATTTATCAACTATATATATTTAAAACTAATTAATGCATAGGAAATCACATATATAATATAAAGAATTTTGAATTGGATTGAAATAAATAAGATCGAGAGCAGAGTAATTTATTAAATTGTATGTTTATTTTTGCAGATTAAATTTGACGATTTTTATATATATTATTCTTGCATTTTACAATTAAAATGCGCGTAGCATCTAACATTTTTGGAGAGCGCTTTAACATTCTCTCCTTACAATTAAAATTATTTTACATTTGTTGTGCTATTTGATGAAATTAAATATTGTTTTCATCATTTGCTTTATTATCTTATTGATCAGTCACTGCATTGTAGCTATGGGGCAGATTATGCTAATCCCTCTTATTTCATGGTTTTCAGCTAAGTAATCAGACGAAGCCTTGTTTTCACATATATGTGAAACATTTAAAGTCAAATTTATCCATAACATTATTATTTCAAACTATTGTACATGAGACCGAAACTAGCTCTTGAATATGTCAGACAATGGCTGAAACTTAATTTAAGGGAGGAAGAGTTGGCAACAAAAGAACCAATGCGCTATAGCGCTGGTAAACAGTTATAATAAATGTTGCTCTGCGGATGGATTAATATTTAGGGTTTTGTGATCAACACCGGAGCCCTATGACCGATCGCCATGCTGCTAAAGAGGGTTGGGGTAGCTAACACTATTGCCTGGAATTTGACGTCAGGTCTTATTCGTGTGCGACCCAAGGAGTGTAAGAGGGATGGCCGTTCCGAGTCCCATCTTAAAGAAAATGCAACATAACGAGAAAGTTTAAATGTATAATAAAATTATCACATCCGCCAAGCAAAAGAGTTGAAATAATTTAATATTTAGCCACGAGAACGATAGCTAATCAGTGTAATCATTAGCGCCAACTCTAATATAGCATTTTAATAATCATATGCTATACGTGGGCGTACTTTTAAATATTCTTTGCTTTCTAGTTTCAATCTCAAATAACACATTTGATTACGCGATTAATAAAAAAAAAGGGGGGGAAAGTATATTTGGAGGGCTTTTACAAAATGAAATAAATAACAAATATACTTATTCAAGGCTTGGATATTGCTTAGTGAAAATTAAATTGAAATTTACTTTGGGTTAAAACAAGATTCCCATTTTAAAATTGCCAACAAATAATTAAATAATCAAGGTCAAAATAATAATCAGCACATAGCCAATTCTTGACAGTTATTTAAGAGGGTTTCGAAACAGCGTGCATTAAGCTACGATAAATAATTATTAAATGAAGAGGGGTCATTCTCTCTTCTCTTTATTATTAATATTGAATGCCCGCTGTTTCGAGGCATTAGCATATAATTTATATTTTAAAATAAAAAAGAAATAAAGAAACCATAGTCACAACTGCAGTGAGAAAATTGAAAATAAAATTATTAAAATCATTTAGTTAGGAAACATTAGAAAGTAGGTCAGAATTATATAAAAAAAATAATTAAATTTAAGAATAAAATTTTACATTTAGCAATTTACTTGAATTCAAGATTTTAGAATTAAAATAAATTTTATAAGTCTAGACTTAAAGAAAAATTAATATATTGAACTGCAGTTAGAAATGGTGATGTTACCGGTCATCTTGTAGTACTTGAGCTGGAGTTACGGGAGTCTTTGTGGCGGCTTGTGGCATCATCTTCTTCCCACGGTTAGAGCGGAGATGTTATGGCGGCATACTGGTGATGGTGGTTTTTGGATGGAAGTAAAGGCCCATCGCCTTCACTCTGGAGCTTAGCCAAGGCTGCCTGTTTTAGCCCGACATTTTCTCTCGAACAGATATAAAAATTATTGACTTAACTGGATGTCAAAATGTTCACGGTTGCTTTTGGTTCAGGATACACGCTGGATTCAAAAGCTTAAAGATGATCAAAGAAGGCAAAAATTCACAGATGTAGCATTCAAGCTGTAAAGATTTCAAAGATTCAAAGCTGTCAAGGTTTCAAAGAAGTAAAGATCTAAGATGGCTCCTCCACTTTACATGGCCTTTTTTAAAATGATCCCCTTATCAGCCCACACACCTTGGAATTTCATCTCCATCAAGATTACAAAATTTTTAATTTGCTTATGAAATTAGTGGTTGATTTCAAACATGCTGACATTCCTTTTAGGTGTTATAACTTTTCTCTGATTATCAAATTTTTAATTAAATCGAATTTTAATCAGTTTAATCCGATATTAGATTTTATTTTTAATTAGTCAGGAATTTTGTTCTGATTTTATAATTTATGTGTAAAATCTCTGCTGTAAACATATTTTTAATTAGCGAGGTCTCCAAAATAATTTAGAATCAATTAGCTAGATTATTTTAAAATTGGCTTTTCTTTTTAGAAACCTAAGGCAGGTGTGGCATATACTGATACAATTGTTTACAGCAAAAACTTTACTAAACTTTTAATTCTACGAAAATACTTTTATTTTTAGAAAAAAAATCTTTTTTCTTTTTAAAAAGAAACTTGTCAGCGCATTTGCAATCAATCACCCTTTCAATGTGTTTTTACATTAAATTGGTTTATAATAAAAATGAAACTTAAAATTTAATAAATATTTTAATCACGCCACTATGCTATATATATTCAATATAGGTGGATTATATTCCCACATACGAATTTAAGTAATAAATTAATAAATTGACGCTACATTATTACTGTACTAAAAATAGTTTAAAAATATTACGCGATAAAATTATACGCTATAACTCTGGCAATACTATTCAATTATAGCGTTCTTTCGTATGTGCGTATATAATGCTGTTTATATAGCCGTGATTGCAATTTTTAGCTTACAAATCTTAATTTAGACTTATTAAACAGGTTTGAATCTAGCACAGACGAGTGGGTTATTAGGATGGTTGGTGAAACGGTGAGGGATTTGAAGACAAC